>JAVYIG010017159.1:0-27590 GCA_035222895.1 Strongylocentrotus droebachiensis
ATTTGATTATGGCAAACAACAGGTTTGCCTAATGCTAAAATGGCTTTTGTGCAGATGGGGACAAAGCGCTCTCTCTCTCTCTCTCTCTCCCTTTCCCGCCCCCCCCCCCCCATTCTATATATATGTAATCGAAATCCATAGATTTCAGGAGCTGAAGCAGCTCTATGTAGAGTTTTGATTTTGATTTCATTTCGTTTCTGCATTTTCCAAATATAATAACTCATTGAAAAAGAACATGTATTCGTAGGGTAAATACAAATATGTAAACGTAAAGTATAATACATATTTGCAAACAATAAGAGCTTCATGACAAAATGTGATTTACATATTTACATATGATAACAAACTTGATATTTCTATAATATAGTATTATTAATTAAATTATTATCCTAACTACCTGTGGAAAATTATTGTAGGAGACGCTTGACTAGGATGGCGGCCTCAAAGGAAAAAATATTAGGGGCTAAGACGATATCAGTCAGTCCCTTGTGGCAAGGTCAAAGTTTAAGTTAATTTGCAAATTAAAGTGTTGAATTAAAATGAGACTTACAAAATAATTTCTCTATATCATAAGGTTTGCTTTCAAATGTGATGTTTCTTTAACGCTACGTGTTAAAATTCGAAAAACTTTGTATGTTATGCAAACAAAGATGTTGTTTATGTAAGCAAATCGAGGGCTGAAACTTGAGGTGAAGGCAGTTGGGTCAGCGAATTGGCATGAGCTCGAACCTTGCACCTTATGGTACACAGTCTCGTGACTTATCCACTAGACCACGAAGCCTCTACATGGTGCCGAAATGGTCAGTATAGTTGGACAGCTAAGCGCCAGTATAGAGCGATGGACCTCAAGCCTAAAAGGACAACAGTACGCCTCGTTTGATATATGACATAATATTGATTTATCACCTTCATGGTTGTATCCTATAAACATGTCTGGATTGTTGTCTTCTCCTAAATGTGGAATAACCGTCTAGCAGATATAGTTGCCATGACAAAGCATGAATAGACGTATAGGCCAAAGAACACTGACATATTTTAGTATTACCATGATTCCCTTGCAGAAAGACACATCTTAATCCATGAAGTCCTGCTTAGAAGCGCGCGTAGGTCGGATTGCGTTGCAAAGAGGGGTCATGACGGGTAAGGGCTTAATGATACGAAGTATTGAAAGATGAAACTGTTGCCAAAGCAAATAGGAAGGAGGGGGACATGTGAATTAAGAGACTTATCAACCCCCGGAATCGTTGAATTGGGGATTTCTTTAGTTTGCTTTCTGTATTTGGTATCTGGGACATGCGAGGTTATAGTGGCTTCTGAAATCAAGCCAAGATTCGAAACAAAAATTGACACTTAAAGAGCAAAATGGAGAAAATACACTTATTCGTCATCCTGTGTTTTGAATAAGATGTGCAAGTATATTATGTTATAAGATGATGACGTTGATACTAATCAAATGATTGGTTGAAAGCGTACACGTGACCAGGCATTTATTTTGCCTAACGCATAATTTGGATAATGACCGGTCGTTATCCAATGGTAATGACTGGTCATTATCAAAATCATGTTATAAACATCATTTTATGAAACAAATAAAACATAATCTTATAAAACAAATAATACACAGCATTTTGTTCGGGCAGTAGTAAAATTACCCACACTCGATACCTTAAAAACAGTCCAAACACCCTCGGCCATCGCCTCGGGCGTGTTAGACTGTTCCAAATGTATCTCGTGTCGGTAAAGTTTTATTTACCCACTTCATTCCATGAGTGTAAAACACAAGCAAATTCTTTCATGGGTAATAACAAGCTGGAAAATTCGGGTATTTTTAAAAGAAAATGAAAATAATTATTTTCTTATTTCTTTTCACTTTCCAGATTGTCCTATTCCTGCAACCTTGTTGACTTTTGATCATGCCTTTTATCGTTTATATTATATTTCATATAAATATTCCGTTTGCTTTATTATCACAACCAACGGACCAAAAGTAAAAGGAAAGGCATTGTGTTTTTTTTTTTCTGCAGGCGGAGGATGTTGAAGGATACAATTACGGCTGGGATGTGGATCATTAATGTTCTATTAATCATAAATCATTGTATATCAGGGGGTAGAACGAGCAGGAAATACGGCTTAGTCGATCACCCTCATCGTATCTCTCTGCACCCCTCTGTTCTTGTTTTTATCACAAATAGTTGCTTCCCTCGGATTTCAGTAGACCATGAACAAAGAAGTTTGAAATGGAACATGGTCTTCGTGCCTTCCTGGGATATTAAGAAAGGGTTATGTATAGAGAGTTGATGCTTGAGAAAGGGCTACGCCACCCTTCCCTTTTTCAGCCGTAATAATGAAGTTGGTAATTGTTCGTATACGCTTGTATGGTGATCAATTTGATCCCCCTTTTCTTTATACCCCTTTCTCCCCCCCCCCCCTCTACTTTTGCCAATGTAATAGAGGGGTGGTGCTTGAGAAGGGGCAACGCCACCCTTACATTTCACTTCAAATGAATGTTCAAACACATATTTGATTATTTCATTTTCAGCCATATTAATAATAGTTGATATTTTTCGGTTACCCATGTATGGTGAACAATTCTATCCCCCTTTCTTTCTACCCCTTTCTCTCTCTCTCTCTCTCTCTCTCTCTCTCTCTCTCTCTCTCTCTCTCTCTCCCTCTATATTTGCCACTCGATAAGGGATTCTTGCTACCTATCCTCTCCGAAGCTACACCTATGATTTGTTGCGGTGTTGATAATCCCATTACTATGCATATTGCTCACATCGATTACATGAATTGAAGGTCCTTGTCATGTAAGACTTAAGGCGAGATTTAAATTGTTAGGGACATCGTAACGATGGTCAGTTGATTAACGCCGTCACAATCTCTCTAGCCATACTTTGTAGCTACTAGAGGGTGGGGGAGGGGGGGGGGGGGTTACATACATGAATCATTTTGTTTCAAAGGCACTTCGTTTCAGTAGTGAAAGAATAACGATTTGTCATCAGAACAAAAATTTCATAAACTCATAAACTTCATAAAAATGCGTGTTCATTGTGGTTATGGTAGACGAAGAAATATCAGACAGGAACGTGGTTGCATATAAACTTTGTTGGCCTACATGGTTCAGTTACTCTTGTAACACCTGGGCCCCTTCTTATAAAGAGTTGCCATTTATCCAAATCAATCTCAAGTCCTCTGATCAATCGCAATTTTGCAGTCCACTATCTCTTATGTAAACAGTTGCAATTAATATCAACTCTTTATAAGACGGGACCAAGAAAGAAAGAAATAATATTAACACAAAGGCTTTCGTCATCCTACCATGTCCCCATTTATCTCCTGGGTATGTATTGACAAATCTAGATTAATGCCTTGCAGAAGGACATGAATTATGTGTGAGAGAAGAAAATATCCATTATACTATTTTTTAACATACAACTTAGTTAGGCATGTTGAGCGTCATTATGCATTTACATGTAGATAAAAGGAAACAATTGACTCTCCCCAATTACCAAAACAACGCTAGTATCTGTTTTGGGTCAAGATCAAATATAAAGAAAGATTGGTGACTCAAATACTAACATAGGATAACGAAGAATGAAAGGTAAAGGCCACTTTGACTCGGTTATCACAAACATATCAAAAACAGTGTACTGGTATATGTTCTTGTCGTTACAGGAAACATGGTGAGGTTTTGCATTAACTTTGACATTAACCATAATGCCATAATACACGAACATGCCTGATATGCTTGATTCATGTACATATACAGTGCGTCCCAGAAAAAATGAAACCGAGAATTATCGATGTTTTATCATAACTTAATTACAATTATAATTAATAATTGACACATATTTGTAAAGCTGAGATCATCCTCTTTCATTTGATACAGTTCATATGATGCATATTTCACGCATGAGGGATAAAACAAATTTGAAGGAGGAAATCAAAAAGTCATTTGGCGGGCGGTAACTAAATTTCACAGAGAAAATCACATTTCTAGAAGGTTCGGTTTCTGCCCTTTCATATGACACCTTAATCAGGAAAAATGAGCAAGGAATAACAAAGTTCTGTTTGTTTAAAGTGATGCTTGCATTTCCATAATTTGATTTTAAAAGTACGTTTTCACTGGCTGCCTGCCGTAGCACCAAGCAGAATTGACAAAAGACTTAACTCCGTTTCGTAGACAATCAGCCATGCATGAAGTCTTTCGTCTATGTCTGATCGTCAACAAAACGGAGTTAGGTCTTTTGCAAATTCCGTTTGTTGCTACGGCAGGCAGCTAGTGAAAACGAAAATCAAATTGTGGAAATGCAAGCATTACTTTAAACAGAAGAAAGTTGTATTTGTCTTTTAAGTCGCAATCGTTATACGTATGACGTATGGGCACTTCATATTGACTGAATCGGTAATTCCACTCTGACGTAGTGCCGAACAACTTTTCCATTCATTTCAACAAACAAAATGACCAAAATGTCATGTCAGGTATGATCCCGGAGGGTGTTTGCTATCCATATTATATTTTGACTAGTGCCCCAAAGGAGAAGGAATTGAATACAAACAAAAATAATGATGGGTTATTATGCGCTAAACAGTATAGAGTTGTCCGTGACTACGTCACAATCCACTGACCAAATTACAAATTTGAGATTCGCATATTTTGTTTAGTGATCTTGTGTTTCAAAAGTTCATATTAAACTCTCCTATCATCGGTAAGATTTATTCCAAACTTTCACAATTGCTTCCATACAACTCAACTTATTTATACAAAGGTTGGATCGCACTTTAAGTCTAGCTCTGCATGAGGACTCATGGTAGATTTGTTGAAGGAAATATTACCAGTAGCTGTCTCGCCTATACGTACGTGTCATTGAAGTTCTTAATACCGAATCAAAACTAATGCGTGAATTGGATTACAAGTGTGTTTATAGTTTACTCTCTTTTTTTTTGGGGGGGGGGGGGCTGGAGGGGGTCATAATTCCAGGTGGACTTTTACCTCAGCAATTGCAATACCTTATTATTAACACATTGGGTTTATTAATACAAAATAATGAACCTCATTCGCTATGTGCACATTTTCAAGCTCATGTTTAACTTTCAAGCTCTGATTACGGTGTTAGTTATGAATAATATATATCTACCTCACCAACTATCTAATATCCAAGTATATTAAAATTCAAAGGGAAGTACATACAATTTAAAAAAAAAAGATTGGGAAAACGAAAGATATAATTAGTGAAACATTTAGTATATGCTGCTTATCATTTGACCTCAAATCAGAAGCATGTGAGTTCAAATAGGCCTAAGTAATACACATAATCAAGTCTGATCAAGAAAGATTTTCATATCGTGAAATATAAAAATATAATTAGAATTATCATGACTCACACACAATTTTACTGGATGCGACCAGCTTCAAGGTACTTCATACCAATACAAGGAAGACTGGTATACGTTTGCATTTTCCAAACGAAAATATTGTTTTCATGTTTTATATATACCTGAATAAACATGATAAGCTGAAGCGATTTGACATTTGTTTATTTACATTAATATAAATATTGTTTATCACGAATGTCAGGTAGCACATAATTAAGCTTCATGTCGCCCAGCCTAATTCCAGTTTGAGCTAGGATTAATATATATTTAGCCAGCTGATTACACGTGTTGGTGAAATAAATAATCACTTCCCAGTGGTGTTTGCCCAAACCAGACTTCTTATTTTTTTTCTATCTCGGTCGCCCTTTCACGCAGACATGTCAAGATTATTAATATTAATCCATCTCGACTTAAAGATCCGACTCAACATCAAATGCAAAGAGGTTAGCGGTTTAAGCTGCACCCTTTATTAATCCTAATCTGTGTTACACCACGCCTCGTGCTCCCCAGAGGGATCGGGGTGAGATTAATAGGAATGTATTTCGGTTCATCGTTCATGCGGTCGGTTAACGTCAAGACTTGGTCTTGAGATTATTTGTTTATTTTTATCCAGCACTTGTCAAATATTTCTTGTTTTTCTAAATTGTATTCAATCACTTAAATTAGAACAACTTGATGGGCACCTTGGATTTTTCTCTAGAGGGAATGAGGATCTATTTCATAAATTAGACAGCCACTCCAATGCGATTTATATTAATCAAACAACAATTGGAACTCCAATTAATAATATAAGAATGATAATATAAGAACAAAGGAAAGAAGGCGGTGATGAGAAAGAGGAAGAAGAAGAAGAACAACAACAACACAACAAGAAGAAATGATAAGAAGAACAAGAACAAGAAAAAGAACAAGAAGAAGAAGTGGAACAACAACAACAGGAGAAGAAGAAAATGATGAAAGAAGAAGAAGAAAAAAAAAGAAGAAGAAGAAGAAAAAGAAAAAATGTGAAGAAGAAGAAGAAAAAAGATGAAAAAGAAAAAGAAGAAGAAGAAAAAGAAGAAGAAGAAAAGTAATGATGATTATGATGATAATGAAGAAGGAGACGAAGGAGGAGGGGAGGAGGAAATAAAAAGAACTATTTATGTGGCGCATTTCCTCACCCATGTTGTAACCATGGCAACTATAGTCATAACGAACGAGCTCATAACTGCTTTATTTTTTATTCCTTCAACTGAAACATCATGACATTTCATAGACATGTAAACACATACTGATATTTATCAGGCTAACGTCTACAGGGTCTTTGCAACACACTGACTGACAAATGAATTATACTATCTTGAAGACACTCCAAAGATAAGGGGCCTATTTGTTATACTCATGATTCAGTTTCCTGAAAGGATACCATTTAAGAATGAGTATAATTGGGACAATACGGCATATTTTGCTTGGATTGAATTGGGTTAGTGTGACACATCTATCTATATTAGAGAACAGGGGGCACTGTCATTAATAGAAACAAAAAGAAAAATAGGTTTTCAAAAGGCAGGGTATGATGTCATAACATTTTTTTTTTAACATATGCGTCTAAGTCTGAATTTGGCTTCCTTATGTAAAAAATATTGGACAGTGAATGCAATTACACTAATTTTCACCAAGTAAACGGGATGTCAAATTCAGTTTTTCGACAAAATTGTCTCCCTCAAGACAGTGAATATTACATGTAAAACTCCAATTCGAAAAAATCTCTATAGATTCAAATGAGGCAAAGCTAAAGAAATATTGATATGCAAGTAACGTTTGTGATAATACATGAAGCCCGCATACCCTCAAAACAACTGTAAACAAGCGTCGTATCACAAAATGAAAAAAATTAATATAAGTTATGTTACTAATCTACATGTATGTTTTTTTTTTTAAATAAAAAAAAATCGAAATACGAATACAAAATTGTTCTTTGTCATTCCAACGTGTCTACTAAATTGACTGGGTTAAGCAATGAGTTACCACAGCTAACTCCTTCAGTTTAGTGAATGGGTATACACAAGCTGTATCTGTGTAGTATTATATCATCCTCAGAGGGTTTGTTGTAAACAGACTTCAAGAAACTATTAACGAAGTCTTTTTGGAGCAGGAAGGGAGTTAGCTTTAAAGCACAGATCAAACGCCTTTTGGGCTTTAATTAGACCAGTTTATGCTAACTGTAATAAGATACATAACAAGAGGTGTAATGATATTAATGAAAAACAGAAGAGGGACATCTTACCTTCTTTGTTCTTCTTTGGTTTTATTTCCTCTCGCTTCATTTGTTTTACATCATCACCATGACTCTGTGGTACTATGTTTCCAAATTGTTTCTTTCTTTTTCTTACTCTCTCCCTCTTCTTCTCCATCCTCTCCTCCAGCTCTCTCCTCTCCGTCAGATCATAGTAACCAGGGTAACCATCATCTTCATCATCTTCTTGACTCCGTAATGCGAGTATCCTCTCTGCGTCATTCTCTACAGTTTTCCTTCTTTCCTCCGAGTTAGAGTAATCCATACCCTTTTGAGGCATGTGTTCCTCCCCTCTCTCCCCGGCATCACCACCCACAGAGTACGCTGGACTCTCCTGCTGCTCCAGCTTTCGTTGCATCCCCATCACGACACCCCCACCCCCTATACTACCACCACCACCACCCCTACCACCACCACCACCCCTACCCCTGCCACCGCCTCGACTCCTCCGCCTTGGTACCCTACGAAGCCCACCATCGACATCGTTCCCAGGAACTTCCTCCAGTCCATCATCCTCCCTCACACCTGTTCTTAGCCCCTTCTCTGGAAGATGTTTCGTCCTACCACCCGCGGCCACACCCTCACCATCAGGCCCGCCTCCTAAACCATGAGAGTGGAGGAGACTCACGATCATGACGGTAGTTAACATCGTCAAGACAACTCCACTCCTAAGAAACTTTCTTCTCGAAATCCACACCCCCATTTTCATCATATTTGGTAAAAATCCTCACTCTTTCCAAGCTGACAAAATGTCACAGATGGAAAGACAGGTTGCAGCAGATTATGACTTTTGAAGAACACTGTGCACACACGTGAACAATTCAAATGTAAATCCACTTGCATTAGATTGTAGTACTATTGTGGTGGATAGAAGTTCATCTGTGATGGATCACTAATTCATTCCGACAAGCCGAATTGGATCTTCGTCAGCTCAACATTTCCTCTCGCATCTCGAATTAAAGTCAAGCTGATGTTCGCTTCAAAACATATTCCCTTTAAAGATCATTGATCAGGATGCGAGGCAGGCCTTTAAATCTGACCTGAAAAGCAATAGAGCTAGCTTCCCAGTGTTTACTGGCATACGCCTGAATATCCGAGATCACAGCTTAGGTCGATCATGGGTCGATTGAGGTTGTCACGTAAGGAACATTCTTTCGAGGCAGACGACTCGACTCTTGTAAAGAAATTAGTTCAGTTTTGGCGCGAAGCCATGGTATAGAAATCCGCTGGCGAGGCAGAGTGTGTGACAACTGTTTTTGATTCCACGCTTGACATATGCCTCTTTCATGACTCTGAGCAAGAGCGAGAAACAAAATGTTTTTGCAAACCCTATCGGTAAGTTAGTCAAGTCTCTGCACCAATCCGTAGCGAGCGTGATGTCATGGAAGCTTTCAACCAATCCCGTATTACCTCACGCGCATGCTCCGTTGATCGGTCACCTGTGCGAGTTGTAAGCGTCAAAACAATGTCTCGAATGCACACTGAGCGAACAGTATGCACAGATAAAGCGTTTAAGTGAATGAATTAAGTTAATCAATTCCCGAATCAATTACGGTAATATTTGAAAGAAAAGGGTAAGGATGGTGCTTGCTATCTAGATATCCCAGTCTTGTCAATGAAACAGCCTAGCTCGCTAATAAACACGCTTGTATTTCCCTGTTATTGAATATTCCGCGCACTGAAACATACACTATTCCGACAAAAAAATCCAATAGATAATAATTTGCAAGATAATGTATTTTGGATATTGCCAACGTAATTATCAAAAGGGTTTAGATATCTTATTTGAGTCAAATGAAACCCTTTTGTAAAGAAACTTTTCACACTGCAGCCATAATAACAATTTCATCAGAATTAATATCATATTGTATCCGATGATTTACATTGTTTCACATAACAATTATTCATCTTAAAGGCTATCCACAATAATTTGATCATTGTACCTTTTAAAAGTACATAAGTGTATTTTTATTGGATACTCGACGGATAAGTGAGGTTAGTTTCGTTTAGCTGCCTTACCTTTCCTAGTTCATGCACGTTAACTTTTTCATTGGTTTTGCGTAATCGATCTATTATAATGCTGGCTTTTGACCTATTGAGCATATCTCGTTATACTCATGATCTCGAGTAAACGGGATAATATTACAATAATTAAATTGAGCAAAGTCATCGAACTAAAATTCAAACAATTTAATGTGCTGATGAAATGTGCTGATGAAAATTGTTTTTTCTTTTCTTTTCTTCTAGAAGTCGTGCATTAGTTCATTGCGTATTCCAATGAAGTATGCTTTGTCTTTAAACATAACCTTAAATTCAATAATAATCTATAAAGCTAAAAGGAGCAGTTTCCATCGTGTCAGGCCTAAACATGTATCTCAGTATTTTAGTGTTAGGAAGTTTAGGGATTATTATCAAATTATAAATGATCCGCTATGTTTCAGCGCAGATTTAAGCGGATATGACTTTCAAACATGACTCGAAAGTTTTTCCTTGTAAAGAGCGCAAATTGTTGAGCTAAGTTTTAAGACATTTCGAAAGCCATGCTGAAGGAACGGAACGACGGAGATGGAGCGGGTAAGAGAGAAGGTGTGATAGGAGGTAGTAAGATATAGAGGAGGGGGGTAACAGTGAGAGATAGCAGAGGGAAAGAAGAGAACCAGACACAGAGAGGGTAGATGCAGTGGTAGAGAGAGAGAGAGAGAGAGAGAGCAGAAGCGGATCTAGAGGGGGGGTTGGGGGGGTTGCAACCCCCCCCCCCCCCCTTGGGCGGCCCCCCCCCCCCCCAAAAAAAAAAGGGGAAAAAAAAGAAAAGAAAAAAAGAAAAAAAGAAAGAAAAAAGAACGCACGCTGGAGAGAAACCCTTTCAAGTGCAAATATTGTGAGAAGATATTCAACTCATCTGGTAACTTAACCAAACACATGATAACTCTGGATATAACTATGTATTAAACTGTTACTTGATTTAAAAAGACGTTATCATGCACTGCTTTTTATTGTCTCCATTGTGTTAATAGATGCCAGGAAAACATCACTTACGGGGTTCAAATAAACACCCCCAAAAAAATCGGCTCGCCGCTTCGCGGCTCGTGGACGATGCTCCGCATCGTCATTATTTTGGTCAAACCCCCCCCTTAGCAAAAAGCTAGATCCGCCCCTGAGAGAGAGAGAGAGAGAGAGAGAGGGGGGAGGGGAGGAAGAGGGGTAGAGAGCGAGAAAGATGAAGGCAGAAATAGCTTGTACAGGGACATACAAATGAATCACAGAAGAGCTGAGGACAGAGACAAGGGAAAGAAAGGAAAGGGACAGACATTCGAATAAAGTGTGCATGCATGGGACAGATGATGAATATAATTTATGTGTGAGAAGGGGGGGGGGGGCGTGGAAGGGAATAGGGTTAGAAAAATAAACACAGAGAGTGGGAAGAAAGAGAGAATCGTGGGAGTGAGATAAAGTTAAGAAAGAGGGAAGAGGAAGAGAGAGATAGAGTAAGAGAAGTTTTAAATAGATAAAGAGAGAGAGAGAGAGAAAGATAGACAGACAGACAGACAGATATAATTTTGTTTAAATAGAGGCAAGGAAAGAGAGGTGGGACGCAGACAGAGAGAGAGAGATAGAGAGGGAGATACGGAGAGAGAGAGAGAGAGGGGGGGAGAGAGAGAGAGAGAGAGACGAAGAGAGAGAAAGAGACAGGGGAAGGAGAGAGACACAGACATACAGACAGAGGCAGAGACAGAGGCAGAGACAGAGTCATAGACAGAGAGAGAGAGAGAGAGACGGGGAGACGCAGCATGACAGTGTAAAGATGAAGCGAGTGAGTGCCAGGAGGCGTGAGTATTTTGGTTGCCTTTCAAATAGGGACTTCCTTCTCCCGCCTATGGAGTAATCAAATAACCCGCATTATTCAATTTACTGGATTATTCTTAAAACACTTTTAGAAAAGGAAAATGGCAATCTGTTGATAAGTTGGCCTTGATCTTCACATGAGCTATACCTGGAATGCATTTCTTCATACCGTCATACCAGGTTTATGAGTGTGTTAATATGAGGTTAAAATAAAGAACGCATACTGTACTATACTGCAGGTAGTTGAGCATGTCGTACATGGCAGCCTCGGTATGTGTAAATCCAGCAGATTATATAATTGTTTATATAATGAGTTTTGCCAGCTGAAACAGATTCCACACAATATTTCTGTCTCCTTGATTACCACCATCATAATATGGTAAACCATCCCCATGACAACTTCTACCTCGATTACATCACCTCCACTTGCCGAAATAGAACATCTTTACATAATACTATTAGGCCTAAATGACAATTGCCCTGTTTAATTTTATATAGGACGGATAACTGCTGGGACAATAATGTACCCTTTATTGCTGAATTATTACCGTGAATAGGATTATTCGAATGTTGTGCCATTCGCCAAGGCTCAGGATTTTTCGAACTTTTCCTGACATAGCAACCAATTGTATTTTCACACAGCATGCTTCAAACTTAGTGTAAATAACACCGGGTATGTCACTATTACGATTTGTTAGAAACGACAATTAATTAGTATGAAGGAATGCAGAGGTATTATATTACATTGTCTCTTCATTTACACCCTCACAACTTAGCAGGTCTCTATCCAAAGGCATAGCGTCTCCATCCCTACCCTCTCCCTTTCTTCTTCTTCTTTTTCTTCTTCTTCTTCTTCTTTTCCTCTTCTTCCTTTGTTTTTTTGTTCCCCACACGTGCCCCATGTCCCCTGCCCCCTCTTGTAGCTAGATCACTGTCTCTGTTTATATGTCATTTGTCAAACAGTGAGACATGTTCCTTCTTTTTAATTATTTGTTAAAGTCAATAATCTTGCACGTCAACATTTACACCTGAACTCCGTCTAATTATAGAGCTAATTAGTGTCAACGAGACATCTTTCCGTCCACCAATCATCACATGTGCATGTGGAGCGAGAGATCTATTCGAGATCTGACACATTCTGGTCTAACATAATCAATAACATCCTTGACAATATACAATGAATTTTTAAATGAGGTTTAAGCTGATAAGGGCATTACAATGAAAGACTATAACAATTTGTCAGAACTGGCCTTCAAACTTTGCGTATTTAATAGTAGCAGATTTACATTTTCATTATGGTGGACTGACAAATGATGCCATATTCACTGTTTTAAATCGACCAAAGTGGATGTTCTCTCTTAATTGCCACTTCCCTATAATTATGAACTTAGACCGTACATTAATCTACAGCTACGGGGAATACCCTCTGTTTATTATTTTGCCACCGTGAATAAATATAGCCCTCTTCTAACGTTTTACTTCTTAACCAGTTTGGAAGCGCATAGTAATCATAGAGATCGTTATAAATAATGTACTTTCGGAAAACTTAATTTCCAACAAAACCAAAGTGATAAATATGATAATTCATTTTAATATGAACAGAATTTATTGAGTAAAAAAGTTAGTGTATGAAATAAACTGAACGATAGGTGAACTCTCGATACCGGATACTCAGCTAGCATGGATTTGACCTGGATGGGTGTGATCGTTGGGTACTGTCATGCTCTATCCTGTATATCGTCTGTTTGGGGTCATACGAACATTAACTCATAGGCCTATTCTTTAGCACAGGGTTATATTGAATTCCCTTCTGGCGCTGAACAGACTGTATTGACATACTTAACTGCTTAAAGGGATCCGATAACTTTGTCTTAGATCCCTAAAAAAAAAACTTGATTTAGCTCATGCTCATGATTTAGCTCATGCTGCAATGATAATTATAAACCTTTAGGTCAGTCAGGAATCCCATGACTTTTACAAGCCGATCGTCCGTCTGATTTTCCAGATATTTATGATTGGAATTCGAAATTTCAGAAACCGTTTTCCCAATGGTTTTTATGACATAAGCAATGTACTTTAACTTATTACTGAATTTTTAAATCTACTGTTTTTAATGCATTTTTATATGATACAATGTGAGCCAATTATTGTTAGTCTTTGGACTTTTTATTTGGTATATTTTGTAATAAAACCAAAATTGAATTGAATTGAATTTGGAGAAATGAGTATGGTCAAATTTTGAGGCATTTCATGATCAATTTGAAGCGCAATTTTTTTTAGGGCTTCAATATTACACCATACCAAATACATTGATAACACGTAAGGCCGTGCATCTCAGATTTGCAAAACTGGAAACAATACCTTTAATGGAGCAATACCAGGCTTCGCGATATGGAAAACTTGTCAACATTTGTAAGAATAAACTTAATGTATTGACAATCGAAAATGAAAATCTTCGTTACCATGTTAAAATAAGGTGTGAATTCATTAGGGATTGTAATAGACAGTCAACGTATACCACCCCCCCCCCCCTCCTCTTCCGTTAATTCCGCAATGCATATTTACTTCCCTGTCTCCCAGTTGTAAGACTGAGGTTAAAAACCGACCCAATACGTATTATCATCACTTGTCTTCACTTCATTTCTTTCATTTAGAGTTTTATGATGCTACTATGCCTATATATCATTCCACGTATCCAGGCATGAAATGGGGTCTGTTCGTACAGGGGGCTCCGTGTAATCTAACGGTTTTTAATTACCGAGTAATTATGGATGAGATTAATTTCATGATTCAATGATGTGAACTCTTTCTATTTATCGTTGTGCATAGAGGTAATTATGCCTTTATATTCCACACAGGTACAAGTGGAACTTTCACATTAGCGGAATGGTGAAGAAGTTGGGCTCAACTGCCTTTCTAAAGTGATTCACTATTGGTTGTCATGGGTACAAACACCAAAAATGAGGAAAAAAATAACGGCAAAGTGCAAACATGCTCCTTTTTTAATGATCAAATCTGGTTTGTTAACGTATTGGATTGTATTGATTATAATGTATATCCCTCTTTATCCCTTCGATGAAAAGAGTGTTTCAAATTAGACCCTGGAGGATGATTCACAGGATCATTTTATCGAGGCATAAAATAGGGACCTGTTCGTAAGAAGGGGGCTCCCGTATAATCTGATTTGTTATTGGCCAAAATTTATCCGAGATGAACTTAATTCAATCAATTACTCTTAGTAATGATACTTTACATTTTATGTTGGCCTTCTGATTTATCCGTCATATGGAAAACATATTTCGGTGATCCTTCATAATTTGGTATTAGCACTTCAGAGCTGAAGTCATCACTTGTGTTTCGGGTCTTTCATCGCTTTTCCTCATAGTCATACTGATCTAAAGGTTTTGATCTTTATTCAATGATTTTATTTCTCATGCAAAACATAATACCATGAATAAGTATATTACAAAAAATATACAATAAAACGACAAATATAATAGTAAAAGCACGAGAAAAGAGGAACTAACTAGAAACAGAGCTTGTTGAAGTATTAATATTGAATTAGTTTTGTTGAAGTATTAGTAATCTTTAAGATTTCAAACTGTTATGGAGAATCAACCAAGAGCTATGAAATTAAGGAGCGAGGGTATACTCTCTACTTTAATGAGCATTCAAGAACATCTGATACCAGATTAATATTTCACTTTTCATTGTACAAAATGTTTCATTTCACATGTAGGTAAATGAAGGTGATCTATCGGATTTTTTTCTTCTCGGCAAAAGTCTCCTTTTCGTTAGACGGGAAGCTCTCTCCAACCTGAGGCTTCCGGTTATGTAACTCTGTGCCCGAGTGCACCACTCACCAGTCTCGCATGGAGAGAGTAAAATAAAATGATGGAAACGTGATGTAGCTCACGTTTGTTTTAAACGTAGTCATCAGGGCGAGGGAATCTTCGGCTAGAATCATGAATTATTTTCCACTTTTCATTCATTTTGGAATTCACTTTAAAGGGATTGGGTAATTTTGTCTCCGATTCTGAAACAAAATGCTGGATTTAGTTCATGCTGCAGTGATAATTATAAACCTTTAGGTCAGTCAGGAACCCCATGACTTTTACAAGCCGATTGCCTGTCTGATTATCAGGATGTTTATGATTGAAAATCGAAATCAAATTTTGCGTTTTCCTAACGTTTTTCCTAACACTACAGTCTAACAGGGAAAACGAGTATGGTAAAACCGGTCACTCAAAGTTGTTTACTTTTTTGAGTCACTTCTTGATTATTTTAAAGCGCATCTTTTTTAGGGCTTCAATATTACAGACACGGATTAACATTATCACAGACACTGATAACACGTAGGGCCATGCATCTCAGATTTAAGATTCTTAAACGATGCATTTAAGAGAAGCTTTACCAGTTACTTGTATTGAAATATTTAATTCTACTCAGCAATGCCCCGTAAGATCAGTCACCTGTGTAAGCTGCATACCCGTATACTATCTTGTCAAGTGTGATTAGTCTGAGTATGATCGGGCGAGGCAGCCTCAGAGACTAAACAATTAGGGAGGGGTTGATGAGTAATAAGAGCTTTATCTCAGCGGTGATCAATGATCACGGGTGATATGATCACGATGAGATGATTGGTCATGGTGTGCTGAGACCGCAGGCTCGTGGACGGAGATTATTAACCCATCTTGTGACACGAGGATGGCGATGAGAGAGGCGGGGGAGGATTAATCCTAAATTAAAAAGGAATGATTTGAATTCGTCAAACACTCGTCTCGTGGAGATTGTGTATTTGTTCTGTTTTGTTTTATCTACTTCAATACGGCTTATAATGTAATGTTTATAGAGTTTAGTGCTTGTAAATGTTTGGTTTTAGTAAGGCCTCCGGACTTAAAAAAAAATGCAAATTTATAAAAATAAAAAATATTAAAAAGCCCGATTCTCATTATACTAAGATGTTGTTAAGTTGCTTTTAAAGTGGAATACGAGTGGCGTAATATTTATCCAGCCATTGAGGGTGCATTGGAGGTTATTGCCGTGCATGGCAGTGAACCTACGATCTTCGCATTCATAGTCAACTGATCAAACCACACGACCGCATGCTATCAAAATGAGACGCGTCCCGGACTTTGTCAGAACAGAAGCACACAATAAAATTTGCATCTGTGTTATCATGGTGATCAGTTGCAAATAATTTTATAAAAATTACAAAAAAGAAGATGATACGAAAACCAATCATACTGACATGATTGATACTCCTATATGTACATGATATAGAAAGCGAAATGGAATCGATCTCCACATTTAAAGATAAAGTTGAGTTCTGTCATGCGATTGCATTAGTGAAAGAAACAGTGTGGAGTCTATCAGAAAACGTTGATAATGAAACAAATAAGTATTGGTGTTTACTGCAAGGTTCTGTAATCATCAAAATGATAAGAAATGTTGCCCAGTCTTGGTAAAAGTAACAAGCACTGAACACAGAAAGATGAATATAGGACTTGTAGTATACAACATAATGTGGTCTTCATTTTGTCAGCTGTTTCATGTCATATTTAGAATATGAAGGCATTTTTCCTTTGCTGTTCTTCCACACTTGCATAATGACAACGATAACGCTCACAAATTATTATTCACCTCTCCTCATAGAACTCAACCTTCTCTTTAAAAATGGAAGGCCGATTTTGTCAAACTTTATGCCTGTCATGTCAAACGCCAGTTACCCAATATCTTGTAATTTTTGTTTAATGTCACTTCTGATGGAAAGCATTGATTGACATGCATATTTTCCTCAGAACAGACATTTCTTTTGCTTCATCAAAGAAGCACAGATCTAAATTATTGAATACCTATGAATTACGACTTTGAAGGAAAACAAATTAGAATATGACTTTTGCATTTGAATTTCCATTCCGGCTACAGTGGCGATGAAAAATTGTTCTTTCGAATATCCAGAAATCGATAAATAGTAAGGAGAGACCTCCCTAGATGAGGGCGAAATAAATGTCTTGGTAGCCCCCGTTTTTATAATAAAAGACCATCTGTAATTTTAATTTAGCACATTATTATTATATAAAATATATAATTATATTATTATTATTACTATAATTATTATTATTATTTATTTATTTATTTATTTATTTTATTTTTTATTTTTTTTTGGGGGGGGGGGGGGGGGCGGGGGGGGGGGCTTTAAGTGAGAAAGACAGTGTATGTTTAATACACTATGTGGGATACGCCATAGGATTTCTAGCCATCTTTCTCTCACCCCCCCCCCCCCCCTCTCTCTCTCTCTCTCTCTCTCTCTCTCTTTCTGGCCCTGGCTGGCGAATATTATGATTGATACATCATTCGACCATCACTGTATAGCGGGATGCGGATCGCCTCACCTCGCCTATCAACCGTCTCCATTCATTTACCACGCCTACTATAGGATACCTTCAATTATTGCAAGGTCATGATCAAGGTCCGAATGACGGCCTTGTCCTGAGTAAAATTTGACCAGTCTGGTTGCAAAGAGAGAGAAGGAGAGAGGGAAAGAGACGGGGTGGGGGAGGGGAAACGGGGCTGCTGTTAACATGCACGTAGCCAGAGTTTGATGTTGGGGGGGGGGGGGGGCACATACATGTAATCGATTGACATCCTGGGGAGGGGTCTAAAAAAGTTCAACCGATCCTGGAAATGTGTAGGGGCATGTGCCCCCCCCCCCCCCCGTGGCTACGTGCCTGGCTGTTATAGCCCCAACGACTTGGTATAGCTAGACTATCTTGACAAGTTAGGAAAGACTTCGTTTTCACTTCATAGAGGAGCGCACCTGACTGAAGCCGTCAGAAGACCCGAGGAAAGGCGGGAAAAGAAAGAGGATGAGAAGATTTCCTTAGAAAAGCAGAGAAGGGGAACGGTAGGAGGGGGCGCGAACGAGAACAGAGGAAGGTAGAAAATAAACTGTAAAGCCGATGAAATCCTCAAATCTCTACGGAATAGCTAGACATCAAGTTTCACGTTGAAAATAGAAAATGTGGGGCAAAAGCCATGTTGTGGCGAGTTTGTAATATTTGAAGGAGCAGAGATGGGAGGGGCGACAACATTTCCTATATCTTTTTAATTTCTTCTTATTATTATAATCATTATTTGTTATAAGCAATGCTTGACCCAAGAATATAGCACTTATTCAGATTTTTCTTTTTTATTAATTTCTCCTTGTGCGCCTCGAAATAGAAGTTCTAGATAGATGGCGCAATACAAATGCCTATTATTATTATTACCTGCATCATCATCACCATCCTTATTATGTTAATAATAATTTTCTTCAATATCTTTCTGCTTTTTCTTCTTCATTTTCCCTTCTTTCCTCTCCTTTTATCCTTTATATCTATTTTATTTCCTTATTTGCTCTTTCTTTTTCTTCTCCATCTCTGTTTACCCCTACTTCTGTTAACTTAGATTTAGGCTAATACAATATTGGACATCATTTGAACACCCTCCCCCTTCCACCCCTTCCACGCCTTCCATCCCCCTACTCCCTCTGCAGATTTCATCCTGGAAGAACCTAAACATACCTATAATTCATAGGGGTACATACATGTACATCTTTTCCTTTGACGAAATCGTGAGGGTGTTACCATGGTTCCTGTCAGTTACAAGTCTCATTACTTATTACGATATCTAAGATCAAATACGCATTGGTTTAGCAGACACGTCCATGGGGATATGTCTTGTAAATTGACTTTCGTATGAACCTGCCAATATCTTGATTATAATTATAAACACTTTCAATTGACACTTCAATTATTCAATACCTTACGAGTTTTAGGGGTGTTGCTAGTTCATGTTGAATGGGTGGGGAGGGTTTTTTCCTTTCTTTTCTTCATGTTTTATTGATTTTTTTCCATCTCAAATTAATCATCACAAATTATCAACATACATTATGATGGATCATACAATAAAATATCAATGACGTGAAATGTACACTGTCTTGTCTAACAAACATAAAAACAACAACAATCAAAGGAATAGTTGTCGATTGCTGGTATTAAGAGATTACAGAAGCTTACAAGATACAACTAAAGATAAACAATGCTTATCAGAAAGAGAAAACAATACAAAGAGCAGGCACCTGGCCAAATGAAAGAATAAATATAAAACGCAACCTCTCATTCCTTCTGACCCTTTATGATATCCAAAATGCTTGCCCACTTGTCAGCATGGATGGTGGGAGGGGAGGGGGAAAGCGTTGGACCAAATTGTTCAAATTTAGCGGGAAATAATCCAAGAAGCTATACAAAGATAAGGGAGATACTTCGGCCTAAATTTCACTTTGCGTACTCAGGCGTGAATACAAGCTTATCCACACTTCTTGTGTACAAAACACAATCCTTCAACAACAAAAAATGATTAAAATAATTTTGAAAAAAGATTGATATATATTGTGAATCTCTAAACCTTACTATTTACAGCCAACACAGGATGCATCGCCACGTAAAAATGTACATCTTACATACGCAAAATACATGCATACATCTATATACAGGGACTCCCTCTTAAATGTTCCTATGTTTGCCATTTAAGAGGAGTGAAGTTCAACTTGGTAGTTTACAGCTTGCCTTCTATTTTCGTTTAACCTTGGTCAACCCCGTGGAGAATTCAAGGTCTATTTAGGCTGAATTTAGCAGGCGAATTTGGCGATAATCAGTGACTGCTTGCCAAATTAACAACCGTAAACTCTTCAAGCCGTCCAACATTCTTGAAGTATAGAAGTCAATTACTATATAATCCTGTTTAACCGTTAACGTTTTAGGTTAAATCGCGGCTTTGAAAATAATTGTTACTACCTTCGATATGTTCAAAGGAAAGTAAAAGTGACCTTTTTTATTGTGTCTAAATCCGGGTACATTAGAATTACTTTTTAAAATGGGAAAGTCGCAATTGTAACCGTCAAATGTCATAGTTATTGTGACATAATACGAAGAAGATAAATAGTGTATCGTATATACACATTCACATCTTTTCTTTGTTTTCCGATGATATTTGCTTTCCTTATTTGCTTTCCATATCCTATTCTGTACACTCTTCTAAGACATCTCTCTCTCCCTCTCTCTCCCTCTCTCTCTCTCTCTCTCTCTCCCTATCTCTCTCTATCTCTCTTTATCTCTATCTTCCTCTCTCACTATCGCTTTACCGTCTTTCTTCACTGTCTCTCAATCTCTCCCTATTGATTACTTCATTTTCCTTTAAACGGAAGTAATGAATTAGTATACTTGGATAATAAAATAATTTATTAATTTGATGTTTTGATCATACTATATATTTATAAGTTAAAATTTTACAATCTTATGGTCATATTTTTTTTATTATGTTATTATGTCTGCAATTTGAGCTGTGTCTGTAAATATTCTGTATGCATTAAGTGTTTTCTTTGGTGCAGGGCCCTCAGGGATAACCCTGCTTGTGTTCAATTTCATATAATTAGTATTACATTGATTGAGATTGTGAGTAATGCATGGATATATTATGTATCGACGAACACAATCTTTAATGGTTGATGTATGCTTAATTGGTATATACTTCGTCTCTCAGCGCTACCCCACTAACTCTTTGTCTACATTTTGCTCTTTCCCTTTAATAGTTTTTTTCTACACTGTGAAATGGCTGGGCAATATTTTCCAACACTTTGCCCAACGTTGTGCCAACAGTCAACCCAACTATCTATTGGGCAATATTTTCATATTTTGCCCAACAGCTGGTCAAGATTTTCCCAACAAGTGGGCTACTGTAGTCGGGTAGTTGAAGGGTCATATCTTTGCCCAAATTTTGGTCAAAATACGAAACAATTATGCACTTGTGAAGTAGGGTACTTACGTTTACCAATACCACTGGGCAAAATATTGCCCAATAGATGGTTGGGTTGACTATTGGCACAACGTTGGGCAAAGTGTTGGAAAAATATTGCCCAACCTTTTCACAGTGTACCTTTATCGTTTTCACATTTGGTCTTAGTATGCGTCATAAGTTTTGCTCATTTTTCTCAACACAAATATAGTTTTGAAACAAATTTTCCAGAAAATCTGCGAAATTAAGTCCCTATCGAGTTACAAAATTAACTCACGAGTCACGGGTTGGTCATGTAAATTCAAATTTTCTCGCTGAAACTTGAACTCGAGTTTAATAAAAGGACATAGAACGTCCCTGTGCGGGCCGGCCCTGTGCCTGGCTCTTGTTCCTGTTATCTTGATGTAGCACGTATATCGATGAGTTCCTATGTGTTTGAGAGTATTTTTAGCAATGAGATAGTCATCTCGACATATTGTCATTGCAATTAAAGACAATACAGGAGCTACAGGTCTGAGACAAACCAAGTGCCATATTATCAATTTGTCGAATTATCTCGCTTCCTATATATCTCGGCGGCCGAGCACATTCAGGTATGACCTAATGTCAATGTGATAAATGTGATACATGTATGTGGTTAATGTCAACAGATGTCAAATAAAACAAATTAATTGTTGGCAGCGGAATAGATAACCTTCAGTCACTGAGGGGGTACCTTTGTCAAAGAGGGGGGGGGGGGCACGGGTCTTGCTGAGTGGGTGGAATGAACAGGGCCAATCAGATGGGGAGTGGAAGGGCTAGAATATTTTTATTCTTAAAGGTTATAGACCAGTTTTGGGTCATGCGATTGCAATGTGAAAGAAAAGGTGTGGAATGGTTCAGAAGTTGATCATGTAGCATGTAAGTATTGGTGTGTACTGCAAGGTTCTGGAATCATCAGAATGATAACAAATTTGGCCCAGTCTTGGTAAAGTTACAAGCACTGTACACAGAAAGATATATATGGGACTACGCGATATTTATTTAGTCCGGATAGATATTAGTAGGCGGTTTCCCGGCAAAATTTGTATCATCATGACTTGTATTAGTCAAAACATATTCTTTCACATGATTGGTAATAAGAGCTTCCATTTCATTTTTTTTTTGAGAGGGGGGGGGGGGGGGCGGGGGGCGGGATGGGGGCGTGTCTAAAACTGGTGTATACCTAAAGTTCTGTTCTCTCTCTAACTTTCTTTATGTCTCTCTTTATTTTCTCTTTTGTTGTCGTCATTTGATATGAGATGGGGGCACATACCCTTGTGCCGACCGCCCCGTATTTAGTGTCGGGTTATGCAATCGGTCACTGAAAAAAGAAGAAACTGATGGAAGCGGTTGATTATAAAATGGGCGGATATACAAAGAATGCATTTGCACTGGGAGAAAATTACCCACGAAGGTCGGCGAGAAGCAAACCCTCCTTCTATAAAAGATATGAAAAATAAGTGTTAGCAATTTCTTAATATCAATAATGATAATAATAATATCGATTATTTAGGAGCTAAAACAAAAAGTACCATTTAGGGCTCACACAAATTACAGGAAAAGAAGATAAACATAAAATAGACAAATTATAATTCTTGAAGAAAGAAGAAAGAAGGATCTTTTGAAAGTGACATGACAGGTTGATTCACTAATCGAAAGAGGGATATTGTTCCACGTTCACTAATGAGCCACTGTAAAATATCACTCGCAAATGGGACGTTCTGTTTAAGTAACTCAGCATGAAAAAAAAAACATGTTAATGTTACCCCTTCCTTCAGTGGTAAGAAACGTTGTTTTCTCTAGTGATTAAACCTGCACACAGTCACGCAATTCTACAATTTCAGAAAACAGTTCACCGATCTTGTTTGCACCTTACAAGCAATGAACATTTCTAGGATGACCTGTTCCCTTAACCAGGTGAACGCCGCCCTCGGGGTCTTAATTGCGGAATGAATGTTCTATTTTACTGCAAATTTACTTAAATTGAAGGATTACAATGATGAACCCCAGAAGTGCCTGTCACTCAAAGGATAAAGCTAACATACTCAAATCTACAGCACGTCATCGTTATATGTGATAGATTTCCTTTGATTGAATAACAAAGTCATATTATATTCCAAAAATAATATACTGCTGTATCCTGTATGAATTATCGAGAGAAACGACCATGAACCGCTGGGAGTATCAAACAGTCATTGTCTGGGGAGGGGGTTATTACGATAAGATTTATTCATTCAAAATAATTGAGGTGTGTAATTATATTGTATAATTATGTTGTAACATTGAATGAATACAATAAAGAATACTATAATACAAAAATTGTCCGACAGCTACCCCCTTACCCTCTTCTTCTTCTTCTCTCTCTCCCTCCCCTATCTCTCTTTCTCACTCTCTCTCCCTCCCTCTTCATTGCCACCTCTCCAATTCAAAATAATGGGCAACACGGTTTTATTTACGTATTACAAAACTTTCAGCTTACGGTTTTTTTCTTCCGGCACCGCCCCTCACGGTCTACTGGCAATATCTTGTCCATCTTGACAGTCAAGTGACCTTACAAATAACACGCTTAATTTAGAACTCAAATCACCAACAACCCTGCCATGCAATTAGGAGGATAAATTTTGACATTTGGCACGTCACTTTCTAATTATTGACAAATATACATGTACGTTCAAACCGGCCACCCCGTGATATTATGATGGCCGGTCACTTCAGCACCAAATGTGCGCCTCGGCGATAGCAAACCAGTGATTAAAGTGATCCGACATTACCTATTAAACTTGACTTTACGCTAAGTTGCCGAATTGAAGATCCCCTGTGATCTACGTCAAGATGGACGGATATTAAGATTATTTCCCATTCGAGGTAGGTAGTAGGTAAAGACGAAAGCGGAAGGGGGAGCGGAGGGGGGAGCAAATGGGGATTTAATTGGTGTACCTTTCCCACTTCCCTATAGGCAAAACGCCTCGAGGTCGAGTTTTTGAAGGGATGGTTGGTTGAATAACACTAATCAGCAGCACTGTATATTTTAAATAAAGTAGCTTGGAACATTGCCAATAAACATTCACAATCGACTCTAACGGTAACCCCTCTCCCCACTTTCTCTTTCTTGAAGTAATATAAACCTACTCCCGATTTACATCTGGGTAAAAACAACTCAACTGCACTATTTATTTTATTTTCACTTCTCATTAACTCTATTTCCCTCTCTCTTCTCTATTTCTTAAAGAAACTCCTATAATTTTGTTTGGCATTGCACCCCCCCCCCCCCCCTCCCCCAAGTCATCCCTCCCTCTCTCTCTTTCCCTCTGTCTGTATGTATGTCTGTCTGTCTGTCTCTCTCTCTTCCCCCTCTCTCTACTTTGGCATATCTTGCATCAAATACATGTATACATTTATATGTATCTCTCAGACTTCCTCTTACTGTTGTTGAGAGAAAAGATGAGAGAAAATGTATACCAAGAAAACAGAAAATAGGGAAAATCTTCTCTCTTAATCTTCAATGGACATTCTACACACAACATCAATGGAATAAAACACTCAAGTTCGATCACAGGAATAAGTTTATCTTAAAAATATCAGAACATTTTATTCTGTACAGAAAAATAACACAAAACATATGAATGAAATTTGACTACAGATGTTTTGAAGGTACCAGGGTACCCCAGTAGTGAGAACTTATAATTTCATTCTTGGCTGGTTGCCAAATATGGAGACATTCTGAGGAGGAAATTATACAAGTTTTCTATAATTCTAATCTTGTTTGCCAGTCAATACAATGTAATTTCATTTTAACACCAACATGTGTGAGTCATTAGTCTTACTTTTCTCTTGGGTATTAAAAAAATATCAGATCAGACAAATTAGAAATTCACATGGACATACACTTCCATTGGAAAACACATCATATTTGTGTTAGCTAAGGCAAGAAATCTGTAACAGTAAGTACATGTAGAAAATAAACCATTTCCCTATCCATTCAACCATGGACAAATCTTATCAAAATATGAATATGAAAATGAAATTCAGTTGATTGTAGATACAAAAGAAAGCAATTATTGATTACGTAGATTTAGATTTTAGATCTAAGGCAAAATATCCATGTTGATCCCTTAGAAAGTAATATTTTAAACGAAGCTCCGTTCATTCAAATTAACCATTAACCCAATTAGTTTTTCTTTCTAGCTATAACAATTATCATATCTTGTTTATGATAACAAGTTTTGTGAAACAGGGCCACGACAAGTCCATGCGGTTAAGGAAATTAAAAGTCTGATAAATGGAAATAATAATAAGCCACTGCACAAAATTGGTCCACAATAATAACTGCACATCTATCATATTTTGAAAAGTAAACTGTACTAACATGTGACAGACACATCACATCATAGTGGAGACAGTTGGCTCAATAGAGTTTGAATGGCAAGGGGAGAAAAAGAAAGTAAGAAAATTGTAAAAAGTAACGTAAGAACATGGTTAAGAATAGCACAAATGACTTCAGCAACTTGAATATCAATGTTGTGTTGGCACAGCAATGCTAAAATACGGTTGACACTCTTAATAAGAAAGTAATAGTACCGGTAAATGTATTCATTGAACAACATTGTCTTTATTATTGAGGAGAACTGTCCCCCTGAAGTCCAATTATTGTAATGGTTTTTAGTGATGATTCAAACACAGTGAAACACCAGTCAGCTCTACCCTATAACAAATCTTTGACATGTGGTTTCTTGGTAAATTAATTAAAGATTGCAAACTAACATTACTTGAATATTATCCACGAAGAGTCTTAGAAGTGCGTAAAAGCAGAAGAGAATATTTTGAACAGACACGTTTGGTCAATTTCATTGGTGAAAAGTGCTACACAGTACACACCTGTCTCTTATATAATTGAGATGTCAGTAAAGTGAATATTATGCATTCTTGGTCGTTTATTTACATGTTCATGAACAGGAGAATTTCTTTTGTTTTACTGGTGAACGTTCTACTGGTATATAGATGACATCTTAAGGATGTCAATTTTAATAAGGCACAACAAACCATGATACCCTGTGAATAATTCTCACATTAAAGGGTTCAGGGTTCAAGGGTAAGAATTTTAAAGGGAAACAAAATTGTCAGCCATAACAACCAAAAAAGTATTTGTATTCCACTATTTCGGGGGCATGGAGAACCTTTTCTTTTTCATCCATTAAAAAAATGCAACATTAGTTACGATCTTTTAACAAAATAAGCTTTTTACTTTCATAGAACTATCAGCTACACTCATTTGTTTGTTTGGTCAGAAAGTCTGCTACAAAGTCAGTATCAATCTTAAACACTGGTGTCAAATGCTGTTTTCTACTTGAGAATTTATTTCATATTTCAAAGTAATGAAATCATCATCGGTGCTATTGTCTCAATTTTCATCATAAAAATGGCAAAAATGGAAGGCTGGAATGTAGAGCACTTCAAAAAGTTCTACTTTGATAAAAAAATCTAAAAAATCTAAGTTATGTGTGTTAGGTTAAGGGTTATATACTGGAGATAAAATGGCAAGTTTACATTTCAGTAGTTTGTCAAAAATACAATTTTTAAACAAGTTGGGCAAAGTATAAAAAAGGGTTGCAGTGCAATTTTCATCTTGCATGGTCAAAAATTATACATAAATTTATGTTATCAAACTTAAAAGAGTAATCATAAAAAAGGGAATATAATTGTACATGTACAAGGCATAATGTAACATCATTAATGTGTATATAAAACCTGATTCCATTATAGATTACTATAACATTGTACCTTCCTTAAACAGTTTTTAACTGTGCAGTCTTACATTATTGATTTCTAAAGATTGTGCTGTGCTATGTTTTAATAAATCTTAACGTACTAGCACAGCTACAAACATAATGATTATCTGATTTGTTTTCATCGTAAGGTGCTGGAACTGTGTCATTTTTGCATTATAATACTACAACATGATTCTAATTCAATTTGGTCTATAGCTTTGCTTACACATGTATTACAAAGGCATCTTTATAGCACTTCATAATGATTACATATTGGTAAATGTTGAAGGTACTAAAAAAAAAATCAAGAAATTTCAGTTCATCTGCAACTTCTGTAAATCCCAGACATTTATAGGATTATACCAAGAGTATGTTTCTGCATATAGATACAATAGACCTATGAGTAGAATGTGATCAATAGCTTTGTCATATATTCATGTTGAAAACAAAAAACACAACATAAAATGAAGATATTT
>JAVYIG010017160.1:0-27589 GCA_035222895.1 Strongylocentrotus droebachiensis
GGTAAATAAGGCATCATAATTACTATGATGACTATTGCTATTTTTGTTGATATATTATCATTATCACTATCATAGGAGTAGTAGTAGTAGGTAGTATTATCATCATCAACAATATTATTATTATTATTAGCATTATTGTTATTATCATCATCATTTCCCGCACTATAATGTACCTTGACTATTTAGAGCGCCGGACAAAGGAAACCTTTTTTAAAAATAAATTCATTGTTCATAACTACATTCAGTTGATGAATAACAGCTAGTCATGAACCATTTGTTATATGATTTCGATCAGATGAATCAAAACAACACTAAGTATTATGTTTTTTCTTTTTCTTTAATCTCGTATTTCTGTAGAATTCGAACCATGGCTGAGGCATTAAAGAATGTTATTGTTCAGAGTCTAGAGTGTCCTGTATGTCTGAATACCTACACCGATCCCAAGATCCTGTCTTGTTCTCACACCTTCTGCAAGACCTGTCTGGACCACCTCTTGGAATGCAATGGTAACGACCAGATGCTCCGATGCCCTGTCTGCAGAGCTGAAACCCAGGTCCCAAACGAAGATGTCAGCAAATTACCGTCAAATCTAGCTTTGAAGTCTCTCATAGATGACGTGAAGAATCATTATCAATTTTGCACGAATTGTAAATCCGAGGACAAGCCGCAAGCTCTTGTCTACTGTGCAGACTGTGGCAAGTATCTCTGTGACACTTGCCACTACACACACTCCCATTGGCCAGACTTCATCAGTCATGAGGTCTTAGCCATGAGTGAGATCGTATCCGGCAAGGTGTCAGTACGTAGATACCGTAAATGCAGAAAACACCCAAATGAGGATGAGGAGTGCTTTTGTTTCGACTGCAGGAGATTTGCCTGCTTCAGGTGTGTTGTCATGGAGCATACAAATGAAGGACATCGGGTCATCGAGGCAGCTGTGTATAAAAGCAGCCATATGAAGAGTGTCAAGGACCTCAAATCCAAGGCGGACAAGAAACGCTCTTGCTTTCAGAAATACATTGATTTCATTGATGGACAGAAGGAGCGTGTGAGTAATGTTCAGAAGCAGTGTAAAGATGATATCAACAAAGCATATGAAGAATCAGTCCTACAGTTGACAAAGAAGAAAGAAATTCTCATTAGTGAAGTCAAGGGTAGAACCGAAGGAGTAGATAAAGAACTGGACGAAATGAAGAGATCGGCTCAGGAGCACATCACTCACTTGACCACCGTAGCTGACGTGGTAACCAATAGGACAAAGGTGCCGTTAGATATGGATGCCTTGGCTGCACACGACACTCTATGTAAAGACTTACAAGAGGCCTTGAAACGAGAAGATCCTGATTACAAGCAGCCGAGACAATCAAGTAAGAAAGGAAAAATTATGAGGTTTAAGAAAAACGTTGGATTGGACGAGCTAGGTCTTGGTAAGATCGAAAATGCAGTTGCACAAAACATCGCTTTGCCTACTAAGAATAGCATAAGTGCCATGGTTAGTACACCAGACGGTAGGATGGCAGTGGGATGTTACACAGGTGGCGTGGAGATCTTCTCTGCTGATGGCCAGCTCCAGCAGAAAATTTTCAAGGATGTTAATATTCGTGGAGTAAGGTTCCTCTCTGATGATCGGTATGTCAGGCGCGGATCCAGGATTTCTTAGGGGGGGGGGGGGGGGGGGGGGGCCCAACTTTTTTTTTTTTTGCTCCCGAAAATTTGAAAATCGCGCCGGCCGAAAAGTCGCTCAGTGGGGGGGGGGGGGGGTGGGGGGGGGGGGGGGGGGGGGGGTAAGCGGAATTTTTTTTTTTTTTTTTTGGAGTCCAAAAAAAAATCGCAACGACTCAGCCAGCCGAAAAGTCGCTCAGTGGGGGGGGGGGGGGGGGGGGGGGGTAGTGAGCACATTTTTTTTTTTTTTTTTGGTCCTCGGAAATTTTAAAATTTGCACCCACCCCCCCCCCTTGAGCGCCAGGGGGGGGGGCCCAACCCCCAAAAAATGTAAAAATCGCGTGATATTACATGATTTTTTTCTCAAGGGGGGGGGGGGGGGCCCGGGCCCCCCGGGGCCCCCCCCCCCCTGGATCCGCCACTGCGGTATGTTGTACTTGATGGCTCAAACAATGTCACACTGTACACACCAGAGTACACAAAGTTGAATGTTACGTTTGAAACCCTGCGTCACTATGAAGGTGGAATGGCTAAGCTCACTGTAGACGGTGATGATCAGATCTATGTTAGCTACAAGAAAGCCCAGATGATCCAAGTATTCTCACCAGCAGGCGGGAAGGCGATCAGGGAGATGCCATGTGATGGGTATAAACCTTATCGGATTACTAGTTACAATGATTACCTGATCACCGCATCGTCAGATACACTACGATTGATTGACAAACAAGGCGTTGAACAATCTCAACAAGCAACATTGGGTTATAACCTACACGCTGCTGTGTCTCAAGAGAATACAATCCTGATAGCCAAGGTAAAGCATGACGTAGGATTGGTCAGCATCGCTGAGTACGATCACGAGCTTAGGCATGTCCAGAATCTCGTCATTGGTTACAAGATTGAGAAGCCCGATAGAGATTGGTGCTATCTCAACCAGTACAGATCAGGAGAGATCGCTTTCTCATTTGTTGATAGACTCTATATATTCCACTGAAAATAATGAATGACTCATCCTTACATGCATTAGTATGACATCACTGTCTACAGGCCTGTAGAATAAGCAGGGGGTGTGGTGGGGTGAGGGATTGCGATGTTTGCGACCGGACATCGGGCACGCTAAAAATAATAAGAGTAATATAACATAATATTTCGGTGAAAACCTCTTTTTCAAAAGCTTCTTACAGGCCTTGGGTTTCTGTGTGACTTCATAGAGTGTATTTAATGGATCGAATCACTATACATATTTGACCTGGGTGAAATGGAGTTTCGGGGATTGTTTTAGATCATGGATATCAATTTGATGATTAGAATGTGTTTATCTTTGAAGACTCTTCTTTGTGTATCTGATATTTTAGTAGCTGCTGTAATTATATAAATGATGTAGTTTCAATTTAATTATGGACTCAAAGATTATTTTACATAGGAGGTAATCATCCAAATTATGGAAACTATTTGATCGTATTGCCGTTTCATACAATAAATTTGTTCTTTTCTTTATTTTCTACAATGCATTTCAGACCACCATCCGATTAATCAAATTAGATTTGTATTTCTTACTCAGAATTATTAGAGTAAATGCGACTATTTTTTTATTTTTTAAAATAACAATTTCTACTGCTTACAATTTCTCAAGTGGTGTACTTAAGGGTTTAAGATTTTTGATTGTATGATGTATGTTGCAAAAGTATCATGTAAACTCAATCTTCAAAATAAGGGTTTATTTTCAATTTGATAGATTGGATATGTTGCTTTCTGTTTCCTTGTTTCCTTCCTTCTGGCAGTGTACATGGGAAACATGGCATGGAACTTGTCTGAAATATCCCATCCATTGATTCACTTTGTGTAGATATTTCGTTTTGTTTGTGTTTCCATTTAGAGAAATGATTTTGTAAAAATCTAAACGGTTGTGATTTTTCAGCTACTCTCTGTTCATTTTGTACTAAATATTTCATTACATTACCACGCGTTTTTCTTTGTCATACTTGTGTTTGTGTTTCATTGACGATCAGCCATGCATGAAGTCTGTCGTCTTCTTTGTTGTTACGGCAGACAGCCAGTGGAAGGGATTCGTTTAATAAAATTATGGAAATGCAAGCATTACTTTGGACTAACAGAACTTTGTTATTCCTGGCTCATTTGTCCTGACTGAGGTGTCATATGAAAGGACGGAAAATGAACTTTGTAGAAATGTGATTTTCTTTTGAAATTCAGATACGGTTCGCCATATGACATTTTGTTACCCTTTCTTCAAATTGTTTTTAATCACTCATGCGTGAAATATGCATCATATGAGTTGCATCAAAAGAAAGAGGAGGATCTAAGCTTTACAAATATGTGTCATTTATTAATTATAATTGTAATTAGGTTATGATAAAACATCGATAATTATCGGTTTCGATTTTCTGGGACACACTGTATATACATGTTTTCTATTATTTTTATTTTACAATGTGTTATTCCTTGTACACGTATGCATTTTATTCTTTAATAGCAATTAATGATTGAATTAAATTGAAACAAGACTAAATAGATTCGACATTCGAAATTTCATAAAATGTGTTTACAAAACAGAATATGAAATCTGTGGTGTCTACTGGATGATTTGCCGGAGAGGGCTGACGTCACATGCACATTCACCTGTTCTACACATTTTTACGTAATAGCAGTGAAGGGATGTTCCTTTGTCTACCACAGCAATTGTTGAGGGTAGAATGAGGAACTGTATATTTTGTCCTCTTTCTTTGTCCGTCATATTCATAGTGTTTCTTATGTAGATATAATGTCTATTGTGATCGAGTAGTTATTCCGTCTTCCTCAAAATTAAGCATGATTTTGAACCTCAATATTTGATCATCTATATGACAATTATTTTCGTATGAAAATTTACAGCAATACAATAGCCACAAGAACTTTCATGAAGTATTTAAAATAGTTTCGTTTTGGTGACCAAATAAATGTAGAGATTTTACATCGGTTTCAGTCTAAAGTTGACATCCATTTCATACATCGCACAGTTGAAAACTTTGTGCAATAGAGTCGCATTAGATTGGGCAATCCAATCTTAGTTACAATATTAGCTTTGTATTGTTCTATATAGGGCGTGTCTGACACAAGGCTATGTTTTTTTTTACGACTTACGCAATCTTTGTTATGTCAAAACTGAATTTGCTCGTAAAATCGCTTTTATAATTACGTAGGTACACCTTTTTTTTCTTCACTAGAGTATATATTTTGTTGATATTAAATTTAATGAAAGAACGAAGGAAATAAATGCTATTTTCAACTGAATTGTATTGTTTTTAAGTATTTTTTTTATTTTTTATATCAGGACATTCAGAATAATATATGAACGTATAAACAGAATACTAGGCTGTTTGAATGTTACGCAACTGCCAGAATCAGGTTGCAGCTGTCCGTGCCCGAATATGTTATGGGGACGGGGGGTTGCAGCCCCCTTATCCTCCTGTCATGTAGGCCTATGCAATTAAAGCAACATTGTCCCTAAACAACCCGAAACTGTAATAAATCAAACGATGTCTTAGCTCTCTCAACTAGAGGATGGTTATAGTGCAATAGATTTAATATCTTTTTATATTTTTCTCCTCTCCGGATGTGTTTAGCATGTTTAGCTCCAATATTCCAATTGTAAGCTTGAAGAAGGACCGTTACACAAGCCTGCAGTAATAGTAATTTGACTCTAACTCTAAAATGTTCGTAATAAGGGGGGGGGGGGTACAAATAAAAGATCAGAATTCGAGTTTAACACGGGATAATATTTGCTCGACAAACACTTGACAAAATGAGATCGAAATTTCATTGGGCGATCTTAATCTGCTTGTCTATCAAAGGTTGCTGGCAATCTTCAGTACCTAAAATTAGACGGACAAACTAAATACATAAATGTATAGAGCACTACTATAGGCCAAGAGCATTAGGTCAAAATAGGCTTAAACCTGGACATTTATCATAACAAGCTAAATTTTACAGGATAGGTCTAGGATTATGTATAGAATAACATACTAAAAGTCCTCATAAATCCTCCCTGAGCGTTTTCCGCAATCCAAGATGGCGTCCAAAATGGCCGCCATTTCCTGAATTCCTTATAACTTTGCAACCAGATAACCCAAATACAAAATTTAAATGTCGAATATGTTCTTTACTTTTCTCCTTTTCGGGTCGATATGTTTATCACGTTTAGCGCCATCTCCAACATTCCAGCTGTAATCTTGTAGGAGGACCGTTCCACGAGACTTTGGCAACAGTAATTTGACTCTAAATTGAGAATCTTTTGTAATGGGGGGGGGGGGGGGAGTAATAACAAGGGTAGTTATTTGCTCCAAAAACGCTTGAAAAAATGAAATCGAGTTTTGATTAGGCGCTCACATTTTGGATGATTAAAATGTAAATCTGCTTGTCTGTCAAAGGTTGTTGGGATTTCCCAGGACTTAATAATAGATTGACAAACTAAATACATACATGTATATAGTACTGCTTATGATAAGTGAACCGTTCCATTGTGAAGGCAAAGAGTATTTGGTAATGAATTAATATTGCACCTAGAGCTATACGTAGTTACAGAAAAAGAGGTGAGTGAATGAAAAAGTCTGTGTCATTTGTAAAAGGAATTTGGTAACAGTTTTCAATATATTCGTTTTACATTGACGTATATATAATATATTAGGCAGGCTCCCAGACGCCTCAGAGACTTTGTTTGTATGTGGTTTATAAAATCCTAATTTTCCTTAGACTGAAATAGTTGTGACCGGCTCTAGATGTCTTTGAGGTTTTACATGAACAGCAATTGAGCTTAGGCCAAGAATAAACTAAGTATAATGTGTGAGTGCTCGTTTGTCCTGTTTGGTATGTATTGTGATTTGAATATCAAATTTGTTATGAAGAATTATTCAAACATGTTATATAGATATAAATGCAAGAGACAAATGCCATTTTGTATACGGCAGATAGATTTATTCTAGAATACATTTGTAACATTTACATATTCACTTTTAGTAGATAATAATTGTGTGTGTCGAATCTCCATGAAGTTAGATGGATAGACTCTGACTGGCATGCCGATATAAACACAAACATTTCATGATAACCTAGATACATACTCCAATTGAGCATCCACGGAGTTACAAACATCAGAATAAGAATACTGTATAGACATTCCTACTTTCCTAGTGTGACAACAAGAAAGTGACAGAGATAATGCAGAGTTATATAAGTGAGCATGATCACCTCATCACACTTGTGAAAAGAGGATAGTTACAGTGGTTTGGGCATGTATCTATATGGAAGAGTTTGACAAACACCATCTTGCAAGGAGGAACTGATGGGAGAAGAAAGAAGGGTATAAACCAACAAGGACATGGACCAATAACATCAAGCAGTGGATGGGCATGACAATTGAGCAGCTAACGAGAATAGCTGAAAACAGGAAGCTATGGAGAACCTGCAGTGTGTCAGTGTCCATTTTATTGTCGCCCCTACGACCTCCAAGCTATGCGACATATAGCACCTGACAAAGAAGCAAGTTTTCTTTAGAAAATGAAATCATTTTCCATATTCTTCATGGCTTTCAAACTGTACAATGGACAGTCCACATCCAGTGACCTGATGGCAATCATTTTCTTTTAGATTCCAAACACTCTGTACAATGATGAGTCCATCATTAACCCGTAAGAATCGTACCGAGTCCAAATTAGGGATTCCAAACTGTTTGTAAAACGGCATGCCCCATGTGACATGGCGAAGATTTAATCCAGATAATAATATTAATCTTCATGTATTCCAAACTGTTTAATGGTGAGTCACTTGTGTCCTGATGATGATGATCATACTCGGTCCATCTACTCAAGGTCATCAGGGATTCTAAACTGTTTGATGGTCAGTCCCTTGTGTCCTGATGATGATGATCATACTCGGTCCATCTACTCAAGGTCATCAGGGATTCTAAACTGTTTGATGGTCAGTCCCTTGTGTCCTGATGATGATGATGATCATACTCGGTCCATCTACTCAAGGTTATCTTTGGCCCGTCTACTGTTACCTGGTGAGGTACACACTGAGAGGCAATCTCGTTCAGATATATGAATACGCTTAGGAGGAGAAGAGTGATTTAAAACGTCTGTGTTGTTTTCAAAAGAAATACACTGATATTTTGAAATATTTTTAAACTGCAGTATTGTGTAAAATTATATTGGGTTGACTCCCAGACACTTTTGAGAATTTGTTTGTATCTGGTCTATAAAGTCATGAATGTCATTAGTCTGAAATACTTGGGTCTTGGTCTAGATGTTTTTTTAGGTGATAGATGGAGACCGATTCAATTAAGGCCGAGTTGAAAATAATGTATAGGAAATGTAACAGCTTAGTAAACCATGAAGAAACAGGCTGTACACACAAAACAAATCAAAACATATCCTTATAACCAGACCATAATACTGTCCTTAATCGTGACCCCGGGAGTAACGTTTCTCGCGTTACAAAATCTTGTGATCATATTGATATCGTTCATAACTATAACTTCTGTACTAGTTTCATTGATCAATAAGATGAATTATTTTTATCAAGATATAACGGAATATTGTATTTTTGCACGTTACATTCTGAAGGGAAAGGGCGTGAGGAAAATGATAAACACTCCTCTAATAAGATCAGATGAATCAAAACTACATTATACCTTAGCATGCTCTTCAAATTGCTTTTGTCATTATTGTATGCACATTTTTTTCACTTGAGTAGTTTGTTGATATGAAAACCAATGAAATATTGGGAGAAAATAAATATTTCTTTCAATTGAATGGATTTTTTTTTATATCAGGGCGTACGCATTAAGATATAAACATATAGATAGGATACTAGGCTGTTTAAATATAACGCATCTGTCAGAATCGGATGGCGGCTCCCAGTGCCAGGATAGGTTATTTACTGTGATAACTCGGGGGGGGGGGGGGTGTGCAGCCCTCTCAGCCCCCTTTCTTGTAGGCCTATGATATTAAGGCAAAGTAGCCCATAAACAACGCGAAACTATGATAAATCGTGCATCTTCTTAGCGCTCTCAACCAGATGATGGATGGAACAAAATATGTAAAGGTCAAAGATTGGATATATTCTTTCCTTTTCTTTTCCGGACGTGTTCTGCATGTTTAGCGTCATCTCCAACATTCCACCTGTGATCTGAAAGAAGAACCGTTCCACGAATCTTTGACAACCGTAATCTGACTCTTACTTTAGAATCTTTATGTAATGGGGGGGGGGGGGGGGGTAACAGAAATATAATTCAAGTTTGACACGGCAATATAGGCGCTTCACAAAATGAGGTTGATTTTTGATTGGGCGATTACTTTTAGGACGATCAAGATAGCACATGGTACAAAATATGACCCCAAATATCCACAGATCTTTTACACATGGAGAAGTTCCACTTTGAGCATCTTAGAATAATAACTGCCAAAGTCCTAGATGTGCTTAATGAATACCTGTTGTTTGCCCTCTTGAAAAGAATACTTTCACCTGCGTATCTTAGAATGTACCGTTGGTGCATAAATGAATAATGTTCATGAGCGCATATCCAGTATTCATCTGGTGGGTTTTACCTTTTTGGTACAAATTACCTTTATCTGCCCATGCGCAGATTGTATCTGGTAACTGGCTTATTGTTTGTCAAAGGTAGGTGGAAATTCCCACTACCTAAAAAAAGACTGCCACACTAAATACATACATCATTACATGTATACTACCAACGATTAGTGCAACACTTCCACAACGTAAAGGCAAGGAGTATACATGTTTACTAATTTGATATAACACGCAGTTGCACAAAACGAGGTGAGTGCATTAAAAATGTCTCTGTCATTTCCAAAAGAAATCTGGAGATATTTTTCAATACTTTCGTTTTTACATCGACGTATATACTAGATTAGGCAGACTCCCAAACACTTTAGCCTTTGTTTGTATCTGGTTTATACTATCATAATTTTTCTTAGACTGAAATAATGAGACTGGGTCTAGATCACTGATCCACATCATACATGGTGTATAATTCGGTAGGCTAGATGTCTTAGAGGTGATTGGTGGAGAGCGATTGAGCTAAGAGCAATATGAGAATGGCGTGTGTATAGGAAATTATATCAGTTTAGTAAATCATGAAGAAACAGACTACAATAAGAAATAAACAAAATTTAAAAAAGCTTTGAAACGAGACCGTAAGAGTTAAATGTCCTTTAATATTGTGAACCCGGAAGTGACATTTGTCGCATTAGAAACTTGGTACAAAGTATAACTTCTCAGTGTTTTTTCCGGGGGGGGGGGGTGGGGGAAGGAAAGTCACGATTTCGGTATGTTTTTTTTATTTGAATTACAGAGTTGTCATGAATATTTATAATTCTTGCATGTTACTTTGATATGAATTCACATGGGAAATTCTTCGGGTTATTATGTGATTCTTAACATAGCTAAGATTTCAGCTAGTGATTCTGCCAATTAAACCAGAGCAAAATAGTTTCCTCTGTACCATCATGATAATTTGTTTAAATAGTATATTCTTTCCACTTTGAGTTGAGTTCTGTTGCAGAGGGCGCTACACAAACTATTTTTGTTGTGATATAATGAAAAACTGAGTATTAAATTTGAAAGAACATACAATTTAAATGACATATTCATCTTTTTTGGATCAAATTCGGTACATAAATATTCTTAAATATAACCATTTCTAATATTTGTGTACCACCACAAATATTTTGAACCAGCCGTTGAAAAAAAAAAATATCGCCTTATACGATGCATTTCAGCCAAGTGCCGATGTTGGCATTGGTTGTCTTTTCGTGTTGGTTATAATACGCTCAACCAGCCGGCCCGTGTGTTATTATTATTAATTTAACGATCACCGTTTTTTTTTAAGTGGAGCTGAATTAGTATGACCATAATGGCTAAATTTCATACATTTTGGGGTCTAAAATTACTTTCACAGCAATTTTAGGTCCTAAAAGAGCACTAGAAATGTCATAAATAAGAATAAGAGCAATAACCATGCACTTTGAAGGCATTTGCGGTCTGAAACAAGAACTCAACTATCCCTTTAAAGGTAGGCGTTACTACTGCAGCTAGAAGGGATTAGACCACACAGCGAGCCATCGAGGTCACTGTGACAGGTGGCTATCTCATTAACTCAGCTCTCATTTAACATAAGAAAAAGAGGATCATGGGGGACCAACAGGCACCGATTTGGGAAGTTTTCTATATAGAGGGAGCAAGTAGCTACAAGTAGGACAGTGTGCCTTTAAGAGTAAATAAAAGATGTTGCCTGCTAACTCTTTCAAGTTGTTCAAATCCTAATTCCAAAAAAAATATTAAAAAATAAGAAATACACTAATCATTATGTTTTTTCGTTTCTTTTATCTCGTATTTCTGTAGAATTAGAATCATGGCTGAGGCTTTAAAGAATTTCATTGCTAAGAGTCTGGAGTGTCCTGTATGTCTGAATACCTTCACCGATCCCAAGATCCTGTCTTGTTCTCACACCTACTGCAAGACCTGTCTGGACAACCTCTTGGAACATGGTAATGACCAGATGCCCTGTCTGCAGAGCTGAAACCCAGGTCCCAAACCAAGATGTCAGCAAATTACCGTCAAATCTAGCTTTGAAGTCTCTCATAGAGGACATGAAAAATCAATATCAGTTTTGCACGAATTGTAAATCCGAGGAAAAACCGCAAGCTGTCGTCTACTGTGCAGACTGCGGCAAGTATTTCTGTATCACTTGCCACAACAAACACTCTCAGTGGCCAGAACTTATCAGTCACGAGGTCTTACCCATGAGTGATATCCTATCAGGGAAGGTGTCAGTACGTAGGTACCGTAAATGCAGTAAGCACCCAACAGAGGATGAGGAATGCTTCTGTTCCGACTGCAGGATATTTGCCTGCTACAGGTGTGTTGTCATAGAGCATAAAGACGAAGGACATCGGGTCATCGAGGCAGCTGTGTATGAAAGCAGTCATATGAAGAGTATCGAGGACCTGGAATCCGAGGCGGACAAGAAACGCTCTTGCTTTCAGAAATACATTGGTTTCATTGATGAACAGAAGGAGCATGTGAGCAATGTCCGGAAGCAGTGTACAGATGATATCACTAAAGCATTTGAAGATTCAGTCCAGCATTTGATAAAGAGGAAAGAAATCCTCATTGGTGAAGTCAAGGGTAGGACAGAAGGAGTAGATAAAGAACTGGACGAAATGAAGAAATCGGCTCAGGAGCACATCGCTTACTTGACCACCATAGCTGACGTGGTAACCAGTAGGACAAAGATACCGTTAGATATGGATGCTTTGGCTGCACACGAAACTCTATGCCAAGCCCTGCAAAAGGCTTTGAAACAAGGAGATCCTGACTACAAGCAGCCGAGGCAATCGAGCAGGAAAGGAAAAGGTGTCAGTTTTAAGAGAAACGTTGGAACGGACGAGCTAGGTCTTGGCAATATCGTAGATGCAGTTGCATTTAAGAAAATCGCTTTGCCTTCTAAGAATAGCATGAATGCCATGGTTAGTACACCAGACGGTAGGATGGCAGTGGGATGTTGGAGGGGTGGTGTGGAGATCTTCTCCGCTGACGGGCAGCACCAGCAGACAGTTCTCAAACATGTAGGGATCCGCGGAGTAGGGTTCCTCTCTGATGGTCGGTATATTATACTTGATAGCTCATACAATATCACACTGTACACACTAGATTACGCAAAGTTGAATGTAATGTTTGAGACTCTGAGTAACGATAAAGATGGGTGGGCTAGCCTCACTGTTGACGGTGATGATCAGATCTATGTTAGCTACTGGAGAGCTGACAAGATCCAGGTATTCTCACCAGCAGGTGGGAAGGCTATTAGGGAGATACCATGTAATGGTTATTTGCCTTTACAGATTAGTAGTTATGACGATTACTTGATCACCATATTTCAAGATACAATACGATTGATTGACAAACAAGGTGTTGTAAAATTTCAATTAACGAAATTAGGTTATCGCCTACACGCTGCCGTGTCTCAAGAGAATACAATCCTGATAGCCAGGGTCAATCACGATGTAGATTTGGTCAGCATTGATGAGTACACTAACGAGCTGAAGCATATCAAGAAACTCGTCATTGATTATAAGATTGAGAAGCCTGAGAGACGGTGGCATTATCTCCAGCAGTACCGATCAGGAGAGATCGCTTTCTGTACTTCTGATAGACTCTATAATATATTCCACCGAACATAATAATGGATAACTCCCGATTTCGTGCACTGTATGATACCACTGTCACGAGGCTCATAGGAAGAAGAGATGTGTTCAACAAGACCTCTTTTATCTGGTCAAAACAGGCACGCTGAAACATTTAGAATAACATTATATTTCGTTGGAAATGGACCCAACTCCGCCCCATTTTACAAAAGCTTCTAACAGGCCTTTTTTCTGTGACTTCATTATCAAAGTAAGTATATATAACATCCAATGAAATCAGTTATGTTTTGAACTAGATGAAATGTACTTTTGGTGAATGTTTTAGAAATGACATTCCTAGATCATGTAGATCAATTTGAATGATTGAACCTTTCTTAAATATATCAAGTAACCTTTATTTTAATATACTTCTGATGTGTTTGTCAAGATTGTTTTGTTGTTGATGACTCTACATGTGAATGTGACTATTTTGGTAGCTGTTATAAATGTATAAATAATGCAGAAACAATTCAATTACCGACTATTTTCCAGTCGGAGATAATAATCCTAGTTAGGGACTTTATATGTATTCCTGTTAAATACAATTAATTTTTCTTTTTTTCATTTAATACTATGTATTTTAAATCACTGTCCGAGTAATCATACTACATTTATTTTTGTACCCAGAATCATGAGAGGAAATGCTCCTTTAAAAATAACTTATATTTTTTTACAATTTTTCGGGTTGTGTACTACAGAGTTTAAGAGTTATGAAAGTCGAACTATTGATCGTATGATGTACTGTTGTAAAAGTATCGTTAAGACAAAATGTCATAATAAGGGTTCATGTTTCAATTATTTTGATGGACTGTGATATATTTTGTTTCGTTTTCCATGTTTGAATGGAGGCACCGGGCCCCACTGGGCAGAGCTGAGGATTGAAAAGGGTGATACAAATGTTGCAAAATTGGGGTAGTGAGCACTAATTTTTGTATTTATTTTTTACCTCCCGAAAAATTGAGAATCGCGCCGGCCAATAATTCCCTCAGTGGGGGGGGGGGGGGGGAGGGGGGGAAGGGGGGGTCTTACACATGTTTCGTTTCGTATGCAAGGAGGAGCAGACCGTGTGTGGGGGTAATAACTTCGATCTTCCGTCACGGTTCGCTAGTTATCAACAACAACCGAAGAAGTCCGAGGGTTTACCAACTCGGCTTCGAACCAAGATAACGATGAACGAAGATTTCGAACTAAAAAAACACAGAAAGTATATAAAACAATAACAACTTACGATTTTTCTTGCAACACATTTATCTAATTTGAACCTTTTTTATTACATTGATTTGTAATATTATGTCATGCACTGTGATATGTATTTTCGTGGTAGGAATGTTGCGTTTTGTCATTGCATTGTAATCTGGTACATTCATTTCACCTTTTATTATATATCTTTTTTTTTTATGTCAGCCACAAGGGTTACTTCCTTTATGGCTGCTACCTAACAAGCATCTTTGATATCTTTGTACCAGTGTATAAACGTGTTTTCTATTATTTTCATTTTACAATGTGTTATTCCATGTTCACGTTTGTTTGTTATTCTTTAATAACAATGGTGAATTGAATTGAATTGCAACAAATCTATAGTTATTGATGCATTTTGTATAGTACAAATATGTGTTCATAACATGTATTTAGAAAACATGATATACAATCTGTGGTGTATAAACTTTAATTTTGCTTACCAAATAAATTTCGAGATTCACATCGAATTAAGTATGAATTTTACATCAATTTTGTATATGGCACAATTGAAAGAGCCGTTATGCAATAGAGTTGCATTAAAGGGCAATCCAAACAACAAAAATAGACCCCGATCTCGTATTTTGTCAAATTGACGTTTTTTATATTAATTGTATGTGTTCAAAGAAATTGGATAATTGTCCGGCGCTACGTCACAGCCCATTTCAATTGCCCATACAGAACGTGATTACAAATTGAATCATAACTTTCTTGTTTTGTCAGATTTTAGTTCAACTGGCATCAGTCTGCTTCTTGTACTTTCTTTTACAGTAGTTTGCTATTAAGGTCAGATTGCCCTTTCAACTTGAATGTGGTTTTGGACTAACTAATAACATATAGAGTCAAGTTGGAAATGATTTAAGGCTATACAGTAGGCTTGCGGGTGCACCATGTGAGAGAGAGAGGGATGATTGAAGGACTCTCGGTAATCTTTCTTGAGGGTTTGTAGTCCTGAAAAGGACTGTTGTGTACTCTTGAAAAAGACTGTTGGTTATCTTTCGTAGCTTATAGTTCTAAGGAGAACTATACCAATGTTACATGTTGGAAATGTTTTCAGGCTAGCAAACTTTCGGAATGCCATAAAAAACTATGAAATAAGTTCTTCTTGCTGTACAGCTGGTAAAAGCAAAGAGAGGGATAAAGAAATATAATTACAACGAAATATACAGGAGAATTTGAGGAAAATATATGATGTAGATACAAAATAGATAGACTGAAGGAAATGGATGATTTTGGAGAGGAAGGAAGGGGGGATGGTCGAATGAGGCATTGAATAAGGCAAAAAAACTGGAAGGCTTAGTGGATGTGTGGAAGCTTTTATGAGCATGTGTGTGTGTATAGAGAGAACAAGAATGTGGGTATATTATAGTTTTACTTGTTTATGCACCTTTCTTGTTAAATTTGTCAAATATCTTTAAAAAGAGAAAACCCTAACCCCTAGGCTATTGTGGCGTTGCAACTGACAGTTGTCATAGCAACTCTATTGCCGACACCCCATATCGCCAAAACCAAGGGCAACAAATTAGAAATACATGTACCTTCATGATCATCATCAAAAGAATTCAAGCACATACATTTTAATTAGTCAGTGTTTAAATTTGTTCAAACGTATATGCATAGACAGGGGACTCAATAAAAAAAAAGGAGTGAGGGACCTGAAGTCAGTGTGACAACCCCATTTAACCCCCTGTGTACTGTGAACCCATCTGAAAATGACAGTAATGATAATACCTTTTGTTTTCCTTGCTGGATTGTTTTCTTCTAAAACTTCATTTTAAAAAAAGAGAAAGAAAATTCCTCTTCTTGATTTCATTCTCGGCGAATGTTAAAATCTGAGTACTTTTTTTTCTATGAATATATAGAAAATTGTTGGGAGACTAACTATCGGTAGTTAGAAAATGTGGCATTAACAACCCATCCCCATCATGAATGGAATAGAGATGCACCAGAACCTACATAGACCCAATGCAAGAGACAAATGCCATTTTGTATACGGCAGATAGATTTATTCTAGAATACATTTGTAACATTTACATATTCACATTTAGTAGATAATTTTGTGTATTGAATCTCCATGAAGTTAGATGGATCATGGACTTATTATGGATGGACATTCAACGTGATTCTTTCTTTGATCCAATGATAGTCACCGCCTTCTGATTATGTGCATCTTAACTCTTTGCCCGCCACGTACACAATCCCCCCTGTGCCACATTGTTTTTAGGGTGCCACCTTAGGAGGGGTTCTGCATGGACTATGCTTATTCAACTCGCAATAACTTTTGATTGGTGTACTGTAATGAAAAACTTTGTGTAGCAATATTGTATAGAAATTAATAGTCTTGCCAATGGTATCATTTTTGTAATGTATATTATCATAAATTTTGAGATTATCAACTATACATTTTGTATCCAAGTTTTCGTTTAGAAGGGTATTCTATACCTCTTATATCTAATACTTTGTTATGGAGGTTTATGTCCTGAGTTAGTTCATTGAAAAGATGTATTCATGAGCTTTCACTACATACCAAATTCATGTGTTGAAAGTCACAATGAGCCTGGTAATTTAGGATTGAATAAAGAGTAAGCCGACAATGAACTAATCTCCTATTGAAATTGACCCTGGGTACTTTTGAATAGACTTCCTGTCTCTTGATTGTACTTTGATGACCTTTATTGTGTCTGTAGGTAAGATGGTGTAACATTCTATTATTACTTGCAAGGCTGTGCAAGCTATTAGAATTGAAAGAAATAAATAGAAGAACTTATTGATTTTCTACACTAATAAGGCAAGCCATGAACATAATGTATGCTGAAACATGTACTAAGTTATGAATTGTAGAAAGCTGATGTATAATAAATAAGAATAAAATATATTCGTCTACATATGTAGTCTGATATTGACATGTTCATTATAACAAGAGGTAGACAGAGAGAGGGAGAGAGAAAGAAAGAGAATAAGAACGAAGAGACAGACAGATTGGGAAAGAAATAAGAAGAGACAGGGAGAGATAGAGAGAGAGAGAGAAAGAAAGAGATATAAGCAGATACAGAAAATGAGAGTGAGAAGATAGAGATAGAGGGGGAGGGGAAGAAGAAAGAGACAGGCAGATAGGGATATAAATAAGAAGAGACACGGAGAGAGAAAGACAGATAGGCAGACAGAGAAAGACAGAGGCAGGTTGAGATAATGAGAGTGAGAACAAGATAGAGAGAGGCAGAGAGAGGGGAGAAAGAAAGAGACAGGCAGATAGGGAGAGAAATAACAAGAGACAGGGAGAGATAGAGAGAGAGAGAGAGAGAGAGAGAGAAAGAAAGAGATAAGCAGATACAGAAAGTGAGAGTGAGAAGATAGAGATAGAGGGGGAGGGGAAGAAGAAAGAGATAGGCAGATAGGGATATAAATAAGAAGAGACACGGAGAGAGAAAGACATATAGGCAGACAGAGAAAGAAAGGCAGAAAGAGAAAGTGAGGATGAGAAGATACAGAGGGGCAGAGAGAAATAAGAAACAAGGAGAGAGAGAGAGAGAGAGATAGCGGCAGATAGAGAAAATGAGAGTGAAAAGAAGATATAGGCAGGGAGAGGGGAAGAAGAAAGAGACAGGCAGATAGGGAGAGAAATGAGAGAGAGAGAGAGAGAAAAGAGACAATCAGATTGCGAAAGAGACAGGCAGACAGAGAGGAGGATAGATAGAAAGAGAGAGATGGAAGGAAAAGGGACGGAGACAGAGAAAGTCAGGTATAGAGAAATAGAGACAGGCGAAGAGAGAGAGCTAGGGTACTTTATGTTGAATTATTCCCTCAATGCTACAAAACGCTTTCACTCTATTTAATTCTCTATCATCCACACTTTCCTTGTTAGTCACTCAACTTCTCTACATGCATCTCATCTCATCCCACAACTCAACCACACTCTAAAAAGTGTTGAATAAGAACTCCCATAAAAAAAAAAAAAACAGTCACTTTTTTGAAAATAATAAACGACACAAGACAATCAAATTTGCAAATCAAATTGTAACTATATTGTTATTCCACACAACCCGAAAATAAGGCATTCATATATTGCATATCAAATTGTAACTATATTGTTATTCCACACAACCCGAAAATAAGGCATTCATCTATTGCAGATCAAATTGTACATTCCACACAACCCCAACATTTAGTTCAGCTTCCTGGTGAAAGCATACCAAAAAATTACATCATGAATGTATACAAATCAGAACACATAACAAAATAACTGCATTATCATTATTTATCATAGCTTAGATAATGGACCATTATGTAAATTAAACTTGACACAGTCATGACAGTTATGTATTCAAAGAATAACAAAAACCTAACATTTTCACTGTATGCATTGCTTGTCAAAATGTTATCGCAGTATGAAAGTATTACTGCACACGTAAAAAAAAACAAAAAAACAAAGTGAAGAAGTCCCGTCTCCTCCTAATAGGGGCCATCCTAGCTCATCAGAATATTTGCAAAAGCAGTTTCAAAAACTCAATTTTTCTGGGAAAATGTCAATGTAAACAATGTCTGCGAAAGCGGTGCAATGAAGTGTGATGTGTATACAATGCGAAGCACGCGTTACTATTGTGTGTGTGTGCGTACAATAGAATTAAATGCGTTCCGTGTGTATTGTGAATGAAATGTGACTTGAGTCGAAGTTGGCAGCCCGCTGTATGTTCCGCTAGTCGAACGAAGCGGGAAAAGAGTTAATGAGAACATTCAGCTGTTTTAACAATAACGACTGCGTAAGCATTTTCGGTCATTGACAAAGGAGCAGTTTCCTTCTCTTGGGTTTAGTTTGGATGGTGTGCTCTGTAAGAGTGTGTCTTAAATAAAAGCATCCCCAATGGGGAGCAGCAAAGATGAAAAGCAGACGATTTTGGTGATATGAAATGTATTATTACTGATTCGCAAACTTTCGCACACACCTATGACCTTATAAAACAATTAGAAGGCCATGATCTGTATCAGCCCTGTGCGTTGTAACTCTGGAATATTATGAGAAAATAGGGGGAAACGGGATTTTAAATCACAACCAATTCAACTATAAACTCTATCTAGTATATCAACATGTTTTCAAAATAAAATACAGTACACGGAACAACAATTTCCGATTATAAGCCAGAACTGCACATAGATTTTCCATGATTTAGGCAAGTAATTATCTTCTGCGCATGTAGATTAACATGTGTAAAATCACTATCTTGATTCTGTCCCGGCTTTTGACGGTGACCATGATGAGATCAAAGTAAAGAAACATTTACGGAATGTTATTGAGACGACATTGACGGAGACAATCACAATGAATTCGTTAAGAAAACGATGAATGTCCATCCGTAATAAGTCCATGGATGGATAGACTCTGACTGGCATGCCGATATAAACACAAACATTTCATGATAACCTAGATACATACTCCAATTGAACATCCACGGAGTTACTGTACTTAAACAAACATCAGAATAAGAATACTGTATAGACATTCCTAGTGTGACAACAAGAAAGTGACAGAGGTAATGCAGAGTTATATAGGGGAATACGATCACCTCATCACAATTGTGAAAAGAAGTCAGCTACGGTGGTTTGGGCATGTAACTAGAAGACTAGCTTGTCAAAACACAATCTTGCAAGGAGGAAGTGATTAAAGAAGAAAGAAGGGTATAGACCAACAAGGATATGGACTGATAACATCAAGCACTGAGTTGACGGGCATTTCATTTAAGCTGCTAACGAGAACAATTTTCATTTTGTTTAGAACTTTGATATTACTTTCCATATTCTTAATGGATTTCAAACTGTACAATGGACAGTCCACATCCAGTGACCTGATGGCAATCATTTTCGCTTAGATTCCAAACACTCTGTACAATGATGAGTCCATCATTAACCCGTGAGAATTGTACCGAGTCCAAATTAGGGATTGCAAACTGTTTGTAAAATGGCCTGTCCCATGTGACACATGGGGAAGATTATTGTCCAGATAATATCAATAATCTTTATGTATTCCAAACTGTTTGATGGTCAATCCCTTGCGTCCTGAAGATGATGATCATACTCGGTCCACCAACTCAGGGTCATCTTTGCAGTGGCCCGTCTATACTGTTACCTGATGAGGTATGTACAGACGGATAGGCAATTTCGTTTAGATATACTAAGGACTGTTGTTGCGTGCAGCTACCATTCATTTACACGTAAAAGAATTGCCAGTGTTTTGATGCGGCTGCTTACCATATGGCTCCGAATAGTCTAATTTGACAACGCTCCCTATCTTCAGAGTCCAGCAGCCTAACAAGTTAGCCTATGGACTTTTAACCCCCCCCCCCCAAAAAAAAAAAAAAAAAAAAAAAAAAAAATTAAAACGAAAAGCACATCCACCCCGACGTTCGTTGACACCAGCTCTTTCATTGGAACCCTCGTGTCTCATTGACTTTTGAAAGTTCATCCACTGTAATTTGGTCAAAATAGGTCGCCAGCTCGCCATTGCCTAAATAACACATGTGCAATTAACAAGTCGAACTTTGGACGCAATTTGCAACGCAATTGTAAGGTTATAGGTCACACGAAGGATAACAAGCATGAATTATTATAGATCAGTTCTGACTGGTTCATTGTGTCCATTTCAGCCCCCCCCCCCCCACCGTAATTTTTCCATTTAGTATAGGCAAGCATTTTGCCGAGGTGAGCAAAAACATGAATATTCATGAACACCATGGACTATTCGATTATTTACAGAGGGGTTCAATTGTGCACCACATCAAACTCCCCTTTATTTAAGTCGAGTATTTCATTGTATTATGTAGTTTGGTACACTGTAAAAAAAATCTCTGTAATTTTACAGCAAATCTGCTGGCAGCAGAGTCGCCATAAATTATGTTGTAAAAATACAGATTGGTTGTTATTTTCTCCTACAAACATTTCATGTATTTTCTTTTACAAATTGTATGTTGATTAAAATTACACCAGAATGAATGTAAAAACATAGTACAAAAATGTTGTATAAATACATATGTTTGTTAATTTGGTTTACAGCTTTGGTGTGGAAGTACCTTTTTCTGTATTTGTATTTGAAGCAATTTTGTTTTATTTGTTTACACCACCATGTAATTTTACAGAATGAATGTAAAAATATAGTACAAAAACGTTGTATAAATACAAATGTTTGTTAATTTGGTTTACAGCTTTCCCTTCTTCCTTTTGAGTACAATTAAACCTCTTTACAGAGTATTATCGTACTATACTGGGGTGTGCAGGTGGACCATACACCGGGGGTTTCCCTACGCTTATACGAATAGTGCAGTGGGTTCTTAACGTGCAAAGGTAGTGACTCTTCTCTACACGGGGCCTCCATTTAACGTCCTATCCGAGGGACGGAGTGTTTTCCACTTGACATAACCTGCGTCTATGAACAAGAGAAGGGGCACGTTAACACACAACGCAGGTTTCAGTCATCCGCTTGGGTGGGAGTCGAACCCGGGATCTTTGGTTCGACAGACGGACGCTTTACCGACTGAGCCAACTCGCCTCCCTTTGGTGTGGAAGTACCTTTTTGTGTATTTGTATTTGACCCATTTTTTTTTTTTTTTTTTTTTTTACACCACCATGTAATTTTACAGCATGAATGTAGAAATATAGTACACATTCAAAGTCGCTGGGACTTCATTCATATGCAAATGAGCATCCTCCGCATCATGTATAAGAAGACAACAAAATCAATTGTATTAATAGTCACACTGACAGAACATTCAATCAGGGAGGGACATGATTCCTCATATTAGGCTTATACTTCGTAGAATATAAACTAAACTTCAATATTAAATTTCTTTTAAATCTCGTTTAATTTAATTATTCTACTTCGTAACGCCTAATTATTCGAAATCATGTCTGGGATTTTAAAGTTGGAAAACGGAATCTGTAAATATGCTACAGTATATGTGAAATAAGTTTCATGAAATGTAAAATGCTGTCCAATCAAAGCAAAACGACATTATAAAAACAGAATTTTGTTAAAGAATCTAGTAACTGCATTCAAATTAAATCACATCGAAGTAAAACTGCACCATATCCATTCAATTTAAGAAATCGTTGTATACGAATACAGACAACTGTAAAAAATACATTTAGGTAAACAATTTCATCTGTAAAATTACAGGCAAACTGTATTAGTAACTCTATTTTGCCTTAAAATTACAGGCAAACTGTATTAGTAACCCTATTTTGCCTTTAAATTACAAATTTCTGATGTAAGTAAGTCTCACAATAAAAATGAAGTATTTTTACGGGATAGATCTGTAAAATTACAGGCAAACTGTATTAGTAACTCTATTTTGCCTTAAAATTACAGGCAAACTGTATTAGTAACCCTATTTTGCCTTTAAATTACAAATTTCTGATGTAAGTAAGTCTCACAATAAAAATGAAGTATTTTTACGGGGTAGATCTGTAAAATTACAGGCAAACTGTATTAGTACTCTATTTTGCCTTAAAATTACAAATTTCTGATGTAAGTCAGTTTCGCAATAAAAATGAAGTATTTTTACGAGATAGATCTGTAAAATTACAGGCAAACTGTATTAGTACCTGTATTTTGACTTAAAATTACAAATTTCTGATGTAAATCAGTCTCACAATAAAAATGAAGTATTTTTACGGGATATATGTAAAAAATACATCCGAATTGCTGTATTTAGTTAAAACGTTACAAATCTGTATTTTTTTTCCTGTAAAAATACAGATATTTTTTACAGTGTAGGTTTATTTTACTAACTGTTTAATTACCAGATATCAATGATAGTTTAAAGATATGGAACAGGTTCTTGTATTTTATATTTAGCAAAGCGATCTCACATAGAAAATCACTATCAAGTGTCGTCTGATCCGCCGATTGCCGTCTGCTATATACGTTCAAGTCACATTTATCTGTGGACTTTGATGTAGACAGTTTACTCGTCACTGTGGATTTATGATTAGCCATCTGTCAGTATTAGTCTTTAATTGTTGACACACATACAATTACCACACACACGAACACTCTCACTTCCCCGCCCCAACACACCATTTCCGGACACCCGGTTTACCCAATGGCATACACCCTGCAAATAGTGGAACATTCTAGTTTGGTAGCTAGTACCGTCGAACTAGCTACGTTTGTGCTGGCAATGGGCAGCGAGCGAAAATGAGACAACCGGAGCAATATGCGCGCCATATGAGCTAGCATTTAGTCATATTCAAGGATTCCAAACTGTTACAATAATGGAAAGTCCGTTGACCCAGTGTGGATCATACTCTGTGATTCCGAAATATTATTTGTCACCTGGTAAGTTGGTAAAAATCAAACATGTAGGTTCAAATGATCCGAAACTATAATAAATGTTCAGCATGTTTTCGTAAAGGGGGGGGGGGGGGGGGTCACACAAATAGAATTCAAATTTAACAAGGGCATGTATTTTCTCGACAGACGCTTGACAAACTGAGATCGAGATTTTATTAGGCGATCACTTTTAGGACGTTACAACATCAATTTGCTCTTTTGTCAAATGTCGGTGGGAATTCCCAGCTGTCATACAAAATCGATTGACGAATTAAGCACTCACATATACATAGTACTACTATATATTATCGGTACACCGTTGCATCGTACATGCAAATAGGATACTTGTTTACTGATTCGATATATCATACAGACTTTACGTATAGTTACGGAAAAAGAGGTGAGTGATTTAAAATGTCCGTCATTTCCAAAAGAAATGCAGTGACATTTTGCAATATTTTCGTTTTACATTGTCGTAGTTAATCTTATTAGGCTGATTCCCAGACATTTTGAGGCTTTGTTGGTATCTGGTTTACAAAATCATAATTTTCAAGACTCAATTATATAGAGTTGGGTCTGGGTCTACTTTGAGGTGATGAATGGAGAGCGATTGAGCTAAGACCAAGCTGATAATGGCAGGTGTTTATGAAATGATATCAGTTTGGAAACCATGAAATAACAGGCTGCAAAAACAAATCAAAACAGACCTTTGAAACGAGACCATGAGAGTTGAACGTCCTTGATCGTGAACCCGGAAGTAACTTTTGTCGCGTTAGAAACTTTGTGATTACCGTCTTGATGTATAACTTCTCAGTGTTTGTTTGTCCTGACTCCTGAGGAGAAATGTTGGTATGTTATTGTAATTTGAGGTACAAATTTGTCATGACTAATCATTCTTAAATGAAGATATAAACGCACATGGTCAATATTTCAGATTATTATGCGATTCTATATCAGCTAGAGATTCTGCCAAACCAGAGCAATCTATATAATTTAAAATAGTATATGTCAGTGTGCATAAGTATATGTTTATAGTACTGCTTTTGATGCTTCACAGGTTTAAGAATTGATACGAAATGTTGCTTACTAAGTTTTAGAGTTGTCCAAAGCTCCATGTTCAGAATAAGGTATGTTTATCTTCATCATATCTGAAGGTAGATCACGGGTCAAAAAGTTCAAAAACGTTTGATATAATATTGGTATAAGATTCCAAAGCAAGTTTATTTCGCTCGGCGCATGCGCAGCTACACAATTGTGACTAATGGTATGGCATCATCATCAATATTATGACAGTTGGTTTCAGATTATTGAAGAAAAATTGTGATGATTATTATTTCAATGACAAGGTGCTAAGTTGTTAATGGTAAACTACAATTCTGAGACTCATGTTTACATTTGTGATTTTGTTTTCCACGGTTTGCCTTTAACAATGGGCCTCAACTGATTACAATGTAATATGACTTGTATACGTCAAATTTTCACAAAATTAGAATAGCATTACTAGTTGCAATAAATGGTTGGATGTAGAGGTGTTAAGGTCTATTGTAGTGGATTAGTTGCTTGAATTTTAATCACATGGTTGAGTCCCACCATGCACGCTACTGATGTCCTTTGGAAAAACAGCTACTCTACCTTTGTCACTCTACTGAGTCTCCACCCATCCCAGGTGTATTATAGTGAATGGGTATACCCGGTAGAAAGACATTCCGTGAATGCTTAAGAGCACATTATCATGGTAGGTTGGCTGATGTCGGGGTAATAATACGATTAAAGGGCCCTCGGGGAGAACAATGTGTCTATTGATGAGGACTGGGTAAATAATGCATCATTATTACTATGATGACTATTGCTATTTTTGTTGATAAAATTATCATTATCACTATTATTACTAGTAGGAGTAGTATAGTAGTAGTAGTATTAGCATCATCAGCATTATTATTATTTTTATTAGCATTATTATTATTATCATCATCCTTTCCCGTACTATAATGTACCTTGACTGTAGAGCGACAAAGGAAACCTTTTTTTTTTATTTATAAATTCATTTTTCATAACTACATTCAGTTGATGAATAACATGAACATTTGTTATATTATTACGACCAGATGAATCAAAGCAACACTAAGTATTATGTTTTTTCTTTTTCTTTGATCACGTATTCCTGTAGAATTCGAACCATGGCTGGGGCATTAAAGAGTGTCATTGCTCAGAGTCTGGAGTGTCCTGTATGTCTGAATACCTACACCGATCCCAAGATCCTGTCTTGTTCTCATACCTACTGCAAGGCCTGTTTGAACAACCTTTTGGAATGCCATGGTAATGACCAGATGCTCCGATGCCCTGTTTGCAGAGCTGAAACCCAGGTCCCAAACCAAGATGTCAGCAAATTACCAACAAGTCTAACTTTGAAGTCTCTCATAGAGGACATGAATAATCAATATCAGTTTTGCACGAATTGTAAATCCGAGGACAAGCCCCAAGCTGTTGTATACTGTCAAAACTGTGGCAACTATTTCTGTATCACTTGCCACAACAAACACTCTCATTGGCCAGACTTCATCAGTCATGAGGTCTTAGCCATGAGTGAGATCGTATCAGGGAAGGTGTCAGTAAGTAGGTACCGTAAATGCAGTAATTAACACCCACAAGAGGATGAGAGCTGCTTCTGTTCCGACTGCAGGAAATTTGCCTGCTTCAGGTGTGTTGTCTTCGAGCATACAAAGGAAGGACATGAGATCATCGAGGCAGCTGTTTATGAAAGCAGCCATATGAAGAGTATCGAGGACCTCAAATCCAAGGCGGACAAGAAACGCTCTTGCTTTCAGAAATACATTGATTTCATTGATGTACATAAGGAGCGTGTGAGCAATGTTCAGAAGCAGTGTACAGATGATATCAACAAAGCATATGAAGAATCAGTCCGGCAGCTGACAGAGAAGAAAGAAATCCTCATTATTGAAGTCAAGGGTAGGACCGAAGGAGTAGAGAAGGAACTGGACGAAATGAAGAAATCGGCTCAGGAGCACATCAATCTCTTGACCACTAGAGCTGACGTGGTAACAAGTAGGACAAAGATACCGTTAGATATTGATGCTTTGGCTGCACACGAAACTCTATGTCAAGACTTACAAGAGGCCTTGAAACAAGAAGATCCTAACTACAAGCAGCCGAGGCAATCAAGCAAGAAAGGAAGAAGTGTCAGTTTTAAGAAAAACGTTGGAATGGACGAGCTAGGTCTTGGTAAGATCGAAAATGAAGTTGCAAAGAACATCGCTTTGCCTACTAAAAATAGCATGGATGCCATGGTTAGTACACCAGATGGTAGGATTGCAGTGGGATGTTACACAGGTGGCGTGGAGATCATCTCTGCTGATGGCCAGATCCAAGAGACAGTTCTCAAGGATGTTAAGATTATTGGAGTAGGGTTCATCTCTGACGGACGGTATGTTGTACTTGATCGCTCAAATAATATCACACTGTACACACCAGAGTACACAAAGTTGAATGTAATGTTTGAAACTCTGAGTCACGATGAAAGCGAATGGGCTAAACTCACCGTAGACGGTGATGATCAGATTTATGTTAGCTACTGGAAAGCCAAGAAGATCCAGATATTCTCACTAGCAGGTGGGAAGGCGATCAGGGAGATACCATGTGATGGGTATACACCTATACAGATTACTAGTTATAACGGTTACCTGATCGCCAGATCTCATAAAGCAATACGATTGATTAACAAACAAGGTGTTGTAAAATATAAATTAACGAAAGTAGGTTATTACCTAAACGCTGCCGTGTCTCAAGAGAATACAATCCTGATAGCTATGATCCCGGCTATGGCACAGCCCGGTGTAGCTTTGATCAGCATTGATGAGTACACTAACGAGCTGAAGCATGTCCAGAACCTCGTCAAGGATTACAAGTTTGAGAAGCCTGAGAGAGAGTGGTATTATCTCCAGCAATACCGATCAGGAGAGATCGCTTTCTGTACTCCTGACAGACTCTATATATTCCACTGAATATAACGGAAGCATATAGCTCCGTTTAGTCTCATTTGACAACGCCCCCTATATCGTCAGAGTCCAGCAGCATGTAGCCTATGGACTTTTACAACAAC
>JAVYIG010017161.1:0-27582 GCA_035222895.1 Strongylocentrotus droebachiensis
TATAGACCAGTTTTGGAAACGCCCCCCCCCCCCCCTCTCACAAAATAAAATGGAAGGTCTTATTAACAATCATGTGAAAGAATATGTTTTTACTAATACGTGATGATACAAATTTAGCCGGGAAAACTGCCTACTAATTGATATATTTGGTAAATTATCATATCGATCCGGCCTGGATAGATATCGCGTAGTCCCATATACATTTTCTGTGTACAGTGCTTGTAACTTTACCAAAACTGGGCCAAATTTCTTATCATTTTGATGATTCCAGAACCTTGCAGTACACACCATTACTTATATGCTAGATGATCAACCTTTTCTAATCGATTCCACAAAGTTTCTTTCACAATGCAATCGAATGACCAGAACTGGTCTATACCTTTAAATTAATACAAGTATAATAATATAAAAAAAGAGCAGGGTGAAATCTTTATTACAAAATAATGATTATTCAAAATAAATGAAATAGGAAAGATGGTGTTGGCTGTTTATCCTGCTAACATCTTAATCCTTAAGCACACGGCGAAGCTGTTCGTACCTCAAATGAGTTAGTCCTGCTTGTTTCTGGAATATCCATCACTGCAGCGGGAAACACAACTTTAATTCACGATGTCCGTTGAAGATGGTACCCTGCATCAACATGGATGCGTGTGTCTCACTATGTGTCTTCAGTACAGGGTCCCAAACGAAGATGCACCAGACTGAAGTTACAGCAGGCAATTTCTCTTTTTTCCACATGGCCGTCTGCTATACGCAAAGGAACGGCAGAGAGAAGACAAGGCATTCTTATTTCATCTTTTTATATGATGGTTCTTCTTCTACAAGAATATATAATTGCAAAGATGCATATGAGATAATTGTTAAAGATGCGTATGAGTAAATTTGAATTAATTAAATTCTCATTTATTTCATTCTCGGTTAAAAAATACATTGACACAAAAGATACATAAATAATTCATGAACACATTTAGAAATTAAATGGGGAACACATAAATAAAGCCCTTAGGCCTTGTACAAGCGTATCTCCCAAATCATTCATAACGTAATAGTGTTAGTAATTTTATTCAGTAGTCGTTGATATCAAATTGTGAAGGTATATATAGACATGGATAAAGGGAATGAAAAGTTTTTAAAACGCTTGATCAGCAGGCGTTTATATTACAGTATAGAAAATGTTTTTGGATCAATTTTTAATTCTTATTATGCTTCTATGATCACGAACACAGTTTAAAGATAGACGTTCAATTATCTCTGAATAAGAATCTTTAGCTTTAGTGCCATGACGAAAACAGTACAAAAGACTAATGCATATGTTACCAGGCAATAAAAACTAAAATGTTGAAATAAGGTATCATTAAATTATGACAACACTTCCTAACACTAAACCGCAAAAGCCTTCAATATTTTTCTTTTATAGCTTTGAAATGAACAAAATCAGAATAAACTAAACGAAACAAAATATCAGAAATAAGGATGTCATAAAAAAATAATCACATCCACACACACACACATAAACCCTCACACACAAAGAACATATACGCAAAAAAGAACTAGAAGTTAGCATAAAAACGTGAAATAATTAAACGGATTATTTTATTCTGTTGTAGAATAATATGTCGCCAGTCATTCAATTTTTCGGTCGGCCCAGCTCAACCGTATCATTTTGCAGGACCCGCTCGAGCCAAAGTGCGACATTCGAGATGAGTCGAGGGAACCGTTATTCAATTTGGAATTGCCCCCTCTCAGTCAATACATCTCAGTTTGTTCTTCTCTCTCTCTCTCTCTCTATCTCTCTCTCTCTCTGTCTCTCTCTCTCTCTCTCTGTCTATCTGTCTCTCTGTCTCACTGTCTCTCTGTCTCTCTCTCACACTCTTTCCTCTCTCTCTCTCTCTCTCTTTCCTCTTTTCTGTATCTTTATCTCTTTCTCTTTCCCTCTTTAAAATGTCCCAGTACTCCTTTTATCTTTTATGCTGGGTAAATTACTCCTATTTTTCTCTCTTTCAATCCCCTCCTCTCCATCTCTGTGTGTTTTTGCCCCAATATCTCTCTCCCTCTCTCTCTCTCTCTCTCTCTCTCTCTTTCTCTCTCTCTCTCTCTGTACCTTGTCGATTAGTTTTCCTACCCAAAATATTCTCCATCACCTTTTCTGTCTTTTATCTCTTTCAAATACTAAGATTTCTTCATCTCATTTGTAATGTTGTTAATATCTTTTTCTCCTACCTATACGCAGTTTTTTCTTCCATCTTTTGACGATGAACCCCTCTTCTCTCACCACCGCTTAGATCTACATGTTCTTATTGCCCCCTCCATGTTATATCTTATACCTCTTCCAATCTCTTTCTTACTTCAAGTAGCTCTGGGACGTTTCCCCTCTCCTCCTCTTCTTGCATTTTAACCGATGCAAACTCCACTTTTCAGTTTCAATTGCTCCTGTCTATCGCCATCTTCGTATTTTCCTCTCCAAATTCTATAATCAAAGTCTTTAACGTTATCTCAGGCCTCCACTCCTGAAATCGTTTCCTTTCCTTCTTCCATTGTCTATTCCATTCACTTTCCCTCCTCCCTTCCATCCCATTGGCGCATGTTGTACCATCCCCTTCATATCAATCCATTCCACAATAAATTGGGGAGCCGCATTTTATCCATGCACTTGCCGAGAAAATCCCCTGGAAGCGAAATTATTGGCTAAATTTAACGGGACGGCCACGGGGAAAGGGTAAAGGGCTTGCGCTAAGTAAACCGAGGGAGGAAATCAAGAAATGCATTTTATCAGGGACAATGTCGCAAACGTCGCAGCGTTCCCGCCAAAATGGGATCGACAGGATAAAAGGATCTTTCATTTGTCGTCTGTCCTGTTTTTCTTTTTGTAGAATGATAGTCAATACACCTCCTACGCAAAACGGAGTGTCCTTCAGAAGATAAGATGCATTTCGGATCTGCTCACACATTTTCCTTGAATATGGCATCAACTTGAAGATATTCGATGTCATTTTGAATAAACTTAGCTTAACGCCGTCTAAATATATCCTAGTATTGCTGTCGTCGATCCTAAAACAAATCTAACTGAATTCATGTCTTGTATGATCGTCTCTCATACGAAGCCTTCTCTATTTTCCTCTCTTTTTGTCTTTCTCTCTGTCTTTCTCTCTGTCTTTCTCTCTGTCTTTCTCTCTGTCTTTCTCTATGTCTTTCTCTCTACCTTTCTATACGTCTCTTTCTCTCCAGCTATGTCTTTTTCTCCTCGCCCTCTCTCCCCTACCTCTCCATCCTTATACCTTGAACCCCTCTGAAAATCAGCAATACAATGTTATTATTGCTGAGCAGGGCTATCATTTTAGGGGGCGTTTCACAAAGATTTAAGTCGAAATTATCTCTAAGTTGGACTTAAATATTATGGGAAGCCGTTAGCATCTTTGAAATATTTTGTACAAGTTATTTTAAAAGGCATAAACTGTTGATTCAAATCATTCATATTTTCTATTATCAAGGAGATTTTATGTTCTTGATGTGGAATTTATGAAGAGTCTAAAATACTTAATCTTTTGCTTTTGAATATATTTTATTTTAAGGCTACAAATGGCTCTTCATAATAAATGTTTCAGTCCAACTTATGTTCGACTTAAGATCTTTGTGAAACACCCCCCTGCGAATGTGTTATTATGTATAAATTATGTTTCGCCATGTATGTTTCATGTTGTTGTTTTTTATACGTAAAATAAATACTACTAAAACATGTGCTACTACTCCTACCTCTATTTCCCTTTTCCTACTTTCTCCGTGTCCCCCTCTCTCTAACTGCCCCTCTCTCCCCTCTTTCTCTGCTAATTTTTCTCTATCCACCCTCTCACCTCTCTCCCATCTTCATCTCTCTGAATCTGTCTCCCCCTCTTTATCCACCTCGCTCCCCTATCCGTCTCTATAATTGTCTCCCAATTTCTACTCTCCGCACCTACCCCTTCCTATCAGCATACAGGTGTGTGTGTGTGTGTGTGTGTGTGTGTGTGTGGGGGGGGGGTAGTTAGGGGTATGCGAAATTGGTATTCATATATTTGTCGGGACATTAATCATTCTGGACAGAAAAATGTGAGTTTACCATTCTTGTCCAGTTAGTCAGAGCTTTCGCATAGACTGGCTCCTTCATCTGTGACGTAGCTACAAGGGGAGGGGAGGGGAAGGGGGAGGAGGGGGGGGGGGGGGTAAAGGACACGTAGAGAAAATGATGCTACCCCTTTACACACCACACCCTCTCGATGACCTTGTTTCCACCTGCCAGTGGTTTCTAACAAATTATAATGCACCCACCCCTTTAATACCAGTGCCCCTCAAGAGATGGACACTCAGTAGCGCACGTTACCAGACAATAATGTGCAGTAATAACATTTTAACAGACGAATAGCCTGTTGAATTTGTGGTTACAGTAGATTTAAAGGAAATTAATGCTCATCTTCATGGGCACTGGCTTGACATGCTTAAAGATAAAGTTGAGTTCTGGTTTTGAGATTGTGTTTGAGAAAGAAACGTTGTGGAATCGATCAGAAAAGGTTGATCATCTAGCATATACTGGTGTGTACGGCAAGGTTCTGGAATCATCAAAAGGATAATAAATTTGGCCCAGTCTTGGTAAAGTTACAAGCACTGTATACAGAAATATACACGAACATGTGGCATAAAAATCAGTCCCGATTTTTATGTTTCAACATGCTATATTTAGAATATTAAGGCATTTCAAGAGCCATGCTTTTCAAGGAACATTCTTTATCTGATGTTCTTTCACACTTTCATAATAACAATGATAACGTTCACAAATTATTTCACCTCTTTCCAGAACTCAACATTCTTTTAAACTGATATCTTTAAAAGGAAATATTGTACTGCGATGTAGGACATTTTGAAGAAAAAGAATTAAAACAGTAGAATACAAGACTCCGCTTATACGTGAATCGGAATGCGCACATAATTTATGTATACATTATACTCGTATCGAATACTCTTATCTGTATTAATCTGACGAATAAGATCTAAAACAATTAAAATTGAATATTCAAAAGTACATATTTGAGAGAAATCATAAATTACTGAAAATGAGCCAAAATAAGGATATGAAAAACGTTATAATTTTGTCTGTGAACATCTGTATTTCACTATAATGTCATGTATCAGCGCCTTCCGGTGACTTTTGCTTCTCAGAAAGTTTTCTTTTTCTCACAAAGCACGTTTTGGTTAAAATATAATGACCTTTAAACAACCTGTTTTCAAAGGAAATTCAGCACAAGATCTACAAATCAAACTTGACAAAGTACGAATTTAAAAGGTCACGGATTTATTAAAAATGTGATGTCGCTTTAATATTCTTTTTTACTTCCTACAACATGAGCTTTATACTTTGCCTGAACCCTTCAAAATGCCTCCCAAGACGTTGAAATGTTGAATAATATGACACGTATATTATTGTTTCCAAGCCGAATAAGGGAAGGAAAATCACATTTATTTTTGTGGTGGGGCTCTCACGATCTAATGGGGCATATTGAATTGCATGCGCGAAATGTCAGATGAATAATTATTTCACCATTTCGTAACGGAATTTTTTATTTGTTTCATTTTTGTGGTAAGACGGGAAGTCTTGCATTTTCAGTTTTGTTTTAAATCAAAGAGAGGGTTGGGTGTGTGTTTAGGTGAAGAATAATATGCCGGCTTTCTGACTTTTCTTATCCAATAGAAGAAAACTTATATCATAATACTACCGAGGTCATTTAAAGGCATCGTTTAACAATGTTTCCAATTTTACAAATATGATATTCATAGCCCTACGTGTTATCAGTGGCTGTTATATGGTGTAATATTTAAAGCCCTAAACAACTTGCGCTTCAAAATGATCATGATGTGCCTCAAAGAGATAAAACAAATTGAGTGACCTGTTTTAACATTCTCATTTCCCCCCGATAAATATCTTTTAAATAGCCGTGCATTTCAATTTACTATAACGATTTTCAACAATATGAAGTCAATTAGTTGTCATTGTTAGGAAGTAAAGCATTGCAGTCCAAAATTATTCTTATTTATCTACATGTACATAGCTAAAATTTCGGACTTAATTCTAAATATGTTTAATAGTACAAAAACATGATCAGTACTACATTTTACCTTTAAGATTTTTGAAAGAGAAATTTTGTCTTGTATGTGCAAAAGCTTGATGCATTTTTCAACTTCCTCTCCCTTCCTCTAAAGCCTTCGGGATTTATCTATTTAATCGATCACAATTAGATTGATAAATTAGGGAAATGAAACAACGTTTTTCTGTGGTATTTCTCGTTAAGAACAAATAAATACATAAGCTACACTGTGATTATTCGCGAAGCAAACAGTTCAATTTATGAATCTGATATCGGCGATTTCTTTTGTGGTTTTGTTTTCACACCGCACTTAAAAGAGGGGGGGGGGGAATCAATTTTTGTTTTTGCCTTATTCTTTTCAACAGTTAGTTCTGAATAGTATAGGAAAAAGGTCAGAGTAAGAAAAACATAAAAAATAGAAACGTGGTATTGAACGATTCTTTTTCACTTTATAGAGAAGCGGGCATATCCCCTCCCCCGCCCAACTTGCTAAATGCCATTTTGAGCAAGAAAAAAAAATCGCTGGGTCTTGGGGCCAGGCTATTAATGGCGCCGTCTAGCTAGAGTCGAGGTGAAACGCAACGTCATAAGGGTTTTAGATTTCCATGTAAAGAGCTTTTTCCTGTCGTTTGGATTTGAATTAATGTTGATTTTGATCTAGTCGCCAATTTTGTTTAAAAATTCAAGTCCCAGGAAGTAATAATAATAACAATAATATATTACATTTATAAAGCGCTTTATAAACTTTTTCTATTTAAAGCGCATAACAAAAACACAAAGTAATATTAACCTACAAGTTACAACAATGTTATACATGATACAATAACAATTACCTCATAATAATAATAATAATAATAATAGCCTAATAGTCCACTCCAAATTTTATTAAACCGAAACGGAAATTCTTTTTGCCCAACTGATCGTGAGCCCGGCAGCCACTGAGCAGCGCCAGATCGACGTTTCTCTATCCCTTATTGTTGAACGCCAAACAAGGTAGCAACAACTCCCATCTTTTAACGTCTTTTGGTATGACGCGGCCGGGGTTTGAACCCACGACCTCCCGGTTGTGAGGCAGACGCTCTACTTACTGAGCCAACACTCCGGTAATAACAATTAATATTTACATAAGGCTTTATAAACTAACAAACGAATATTTACATTTACATATTGAACAGATAAGTTTTAGGTTTACTCTTGAAAATGTCATGGGGAAGTTTGTTCGAAAATCGTGGGGGGGGGGGGGGGGTGGGTAGTATTTCGATGAATACCGAGATGGAAAATAATTCCTTATTACTTTAATATAATGCTGCTTGCATCATAATGATTATAATATCCTTGGTACATCTAAATGATATCCTTATTTGTAGGAATATGCGATATGTAATACATGTGTCATTTTAGTTTTAGTTTTTTGGAGGGAGGGGGGAGGAGTTAAGATGTATTTTTTAAACACTGTGCAATATTGTTTGTATATCAATGTTATGTTTATATCTAAAGTTGATTTGGGTGCATCATGTGAGGGCTCACATGCCTCCGGGTAATAGTGTTGAATTTCACTTTTGTGAGCCCTGTATGTATTGCATGATCTGTCAAAATGTCATTGTATTGTGCTTTTATGATTGGCCTAATAAATAATAATGATAATAATAATAATAAAGACAATTCGCGTCTTTTAATGCTCATACTGGGAAATTAAATTCTCTTCTTTATTAATTCCTTCCTTGTCCATGATAACCAGTCAGCATTTTAACACTTATTATCATTTAAAATATAATGTCGAAATATTAATGGTAACAAAGTATGACATATAGGTTCCGTTGACAAAACAGAGAAAGATAAAAACCTTGTCTGAAGAACGTACCAAGTTTCAATATCAGGTATCAGATATTTCTGTTATTAAACTTTCACTTATCTTCAAGTGCGTTTATAGGCATTATCACTTCCTTTATGATTTCCGGCTTTCGTGCTGTGGTTGTAAGCATATGAAAGCATATTCAAATTCAATATATTTGAAGACGTATTTTATATATTTTTATATGAACTTAAGCGATGAAACGGGAGGGAACCACTTCCTTAAAAGATAGAAAGTATGATAATGTATAGACACGCTCCTCCCAGAAAAGGTCAATATGTCAAAAATATGTCAAAAAAACTTTTCGCTTGCATCGTCTGCAAATTCACCACCTGAAGTATTTTCTTGGAAAAGAGAATATAATATATATATTGGCATTATATTCTGTATGTGGAGGCAATTTTGTGGGCTTGACCCCATCCAGGTTAAAATAGAATAAATTTGTGTCTTATTTATTCTGGCCTCGTCCGAAATCAATTTATTGCTGGCGTTTTGGCCCGCCTTTTAACGGGATGATTGAATAACGATCGATCGCAGAGGTTCAGTGGCCGTGTAATCGGATAGGCGCTCGTTGGGGGAGCCCTAAGTGTGAGCAGTAAAAACTCATTTAAGTCTACGTTTACGTGTGAAAGGTTACAGACAGTGTAGCTTCCAAGCCTGGCTTTCCATTACGTTTTCCCAATTAGGTCCCGGATTCACAAGGGAAATTCCGTTCACTGAAGAAGAAGAAGAAGAAGAAGGAGGAGAAGGAAATATAAAAAGTAAAAAAAAAGGTTAGTAAGAAAATGTGATTTTTAATCCGTTCAATTACAATGTCTGAACAATTTATCTGGAAAACTACAACAGGAGAACCATACTATTAAAATATGTGCTCTTTATCGAATGGTAGAGTAATTAGAATTTCTCTTGGCTCATCAGACACCAAATAAAAGAAAAGAAGAGAATTTTAACTCATTTTGGCGTAAAGACATTATTACCATCACGACATTACATTGTACCAAAAATGAAAAAAAAAGAAGATATACATACACACACACACACACACACACACATAAGCCTATATATATATATATACTGAGAAAAATAACCCAAAATAAGAAGAACAAGTAAAAAGAACGAGACAAGACAAATACAAGAACAGAAACGAGAGGAAAACATCAACAAACCAAAACATGGATAGAGAATTCGAGCTGATATTCCCGATTCACACGCATAACACTGGAATCTAACGAGAGATCTGCTTTTCGAAGGTGATTACCAGCCAGTCTTCGTTGGTATGATTTTAATATATTACTGGTTAAAACACTCAATTCATCACATGATAAACAATTCAGACTTAATCCATAACGGGTTTATTTTTAAAGCCCCACTGCACTACTTATAGCGACTGGCGCCCTCTATATAGAAAACAATGCCTAAGAGGTGCCCGTTGGTCCCCCATGGTCGTCTTTTTTCTTATATTAATTGAGAGCTGAGTTGATGAGATAGCCACCTGTTAGTGACCACGCTGGGCGGTCTAATCCCTCCTGACCAAACTAGTACAGACGGGCTTTAAAGTTATATCTAATCATTCGAAATCGAGTCTTGTGAAAACGGGCCCCTTGCTATATCTAGATTAGATATTGAAATACTGATGGGCAGCCAGTCTCAAGTGCTGTTAAAAAGGAGGTGGTTTACACCACGTAGAAAGGCCATCCCAGGTCAAACGCGATGGAATTGATCGCGTAGATCGGTAAAATTCCCTAAATCAGCAATAGAAACGACACCAGCCGATATCACGTGATCTCCTCATCAGTGTTACAGGAAGTATCCAAGCAGTTGCATGGTGTGTATCTATACAATGGGGAGGAGGGAGGGGGGGGGGCGATGTGACTTGATGGATGAAATGAAATCAGCGATGCATTTTTTGGAGAGATGATGATGATGTAGAAGAGGGTTATATTATATAACTCATTTAACCCTTTCACAACTCCCTTCCTATTTTTTTTTTTTGCTTTTCGTCCGACAGGGGGAGGGACACATACCTCATGTACCCCCTTAATTACGCCATTGTATCAAACATATCTAACGAAATGGAATTCGCTAAACGCTTTTTCGGAGGAAGTAGTGGTAGAAAAAATATGCAAACGAATTTTACCAGTTTCATTCTATTTAGATATGACGAAGAAGTGGATTGTGAATATTACAAAAAACATACTTTCAACATGTTCAAAGAAATGAACATGAACGAATTGTGTAATTATAAACGAAGATGGATTGTGCTTATTAATAAAGAAAGTAGATCGAAGCTGATAACAAAGTTGATTTTTGCTAGCGAAGAAAAGTTAGGAAAGGCTACCAAAAAGTACAAAGAAGGGGTTCACATCAAAAGTAGATAGCTTTGAAGCGATGTTTTCCTTCAGATTTAAGAAAAATTAGATGCGTATCAGTTGGTGATTAGGAACAAGGCCTGACCAAATAAATCTGTTTTTTCAAGAGAGAGAAGAAAAAGTGAAGGGGTGGGGGAGGGGAGCCGGGGAGGTAGGAAGGGAGGGAGGGAGAGAGAGAGAGAGAGAGAGAGAGAGAGAGAGAGAGAGAGAGAGGGGGGGGGGCATAGATACACAAACAGAATAAGAAACACGTGTTGAAACAACAAACTTATGGACCGAAAAAGGACATGCAACGTTTTATGTGTTATTATTACCATTTTGTATTTATTTGGAGACTATAAACCATCGTTTCATAACTGATTATCAGAATTAATATTAACTTCGCAAGAAAAATAAATTATACACATGAATGATAAAAATGGACTTCCATCATTTAATTTAATTAAACTCTCCACAACCATATACGTATCATGCATCGCCAATTACTTAAAGTAAGACGCTGGTACAACCCATACAAGTAGACTGATCACAAAGACTGTACCAAGGCAAAGAAAAACATCGAAAGTGGACCCCAAACATGTAAGAAGACTCTTTGAAGAAAGACAATCATCCCATGCCTGTAGGTTGTCGATGCTCACACCAAAACGAGCCCTCGATTTGTTTTGCAAATACCACTTAATCCCCACCCGAAAGGCCAGCTCTAGACAAGGCTCTGCCAGCCTATCGATTTATTTCAAATGCCCCCTACTTTCACGCATGTATTAACTCCATTTTGGGGGCGTCTCTCTCTTTGCCTTTCCACGACCTTGTGTGCTCTTGCCTTCGGATCTGCACTTAAGATGCAAAGCGCTAAATTTGGAGGAAATGGAAGGGGGTGTTTGCATTGCCGTTTGTTTTTTAAGCGCGCGTTTTATTTTCCTTTCAACACAGACGACATCTCTATTCCTCGGACAATGCTTCACGGACAAGTACTTCTACTAGCCCAATGCAATGGCAACTGAGCTATTACTACTCTAACACAACTTCCTCAAGGACACTGGCGTACCTATGGGGGGGGGCAGGGGGGGCAGAGTGCCCCCCCTGACGGGCTCCAGGGGAAAAAAAGAAAAAGGGGAAAAAAAAGAAAAGAAAGGAAAGGAAAGAAAAAGAAAAAAGGAAAAGGGAAGAAAAAAAGGAAAGAAAGAGAAAAAAAGAAAAAAAAGGAAAAGGAAAGAAAAAAGGAAAAAGAAGAAAAAGGGAAAAGAAAAGGAAAGGAAATAAAATGGGGAAATTAAAAAAAAAAAACATGGCCGTACGCACCAGGGGGGGGGGGGGGGCAGTTGACCCCAGATATTTTGAAAACGTACAGTTTTTTTCCTGAAAATGTAGTGCAGGCCTATACCAAATCCTTCAATTCTACTTTTGAAAATGCAAAAGTACCCTCATGACCAGTTCGGTCGCTCGAACTCCCTTCACTCCTTTTGCTTTTGAGATTCTTCGAAAACTTTTAACGCATCTTTCCCCCTCCCCCACCAAAAAAATATTCCGCATACGGCCCTGAAAAATTAAGACAAATGAAAATAGGAAAATATAAGTGATATAACAAATTCGAAACCCTTCGCTGGCGCGAACTGCTTGCTAGCCTATTTTGTATTAAATGTTTTCACTTGCTCGTCCCCCTGAAAAAAGAAAAGGATTAGCATTGCCTAGAATACAATTGTGCCTGCCCCGACGGGCCCCGACCTGCAACCATGGCAACAATAACACACAATGTATGTACCAAATGTTACTAATAGAGACTAATTCATTTTTCTCGCTCGCTACACTCGCTCGCGAATAAAATGAATAGACATTGCTTTGGAAACAATTGTGCCCACCCTTGACCTGCAACAATATCATTAAAAATGGAAGAGTTTTTTCGCCCTCTCGCCAAAAAGGATTTGAATCGCGTTAAACGCGATTGCGTCCATCCTGACATGCACCAATAAAAACAAGTTTATTTATTAATTTCTATTGAAAGACAATTTATTTGTTTTGCTTGCTCGCTATGCTCGCTCGCCAAAATGGAATTGACACTGCTAACGTGCCCGCCCCAACCTGCAACAACCAGTTAATAATTATGTACCAAACGTTTTTCAAAGAAGTTTTGGTGTGCTCGTGCTCGCCAAAACGGAATTAACATCACCTTAGACATGATTGTGTAAGCCCTGACCTGCAACAAAAAAATCTGAAATTTATGAACCAATTATCATTACAAAAATTCTGCTCGCTCTCTACGCTCGCTCGCCAAAATAGAAATAACACAACTTTTAATAATCACGTCCCTGATATGGAACAATGAACCCAAGTTTTATGTACCATATTTTCCCTATAAAAGAGAAGTGATTTTTTTTGCTCGCTCGCTACGCTCGCTCGCTAAAATAGAAATAACACCGTTTTTAATAATCACGTCCCTGACATGGAACAATGAATCCAAGTTTTATGTACCATATTTTCCCTATAAAAGAGAAGTGATTTTTTTTGCTCGCTCGCTACGCTCGCTCGCCAAAATAGAAATAACACCGCTTTTAATAATCACGTCCCTGACATGGAACAATGAACCCAAGTTTTATGTACCATATTTTCCCTATAAAAGAGAAGTGATTTTTTTTGCTCGCTCGCTACGCTCGCTCGCCAAAATAGAAATAACACCGCTTTTAATAATCACGTCCCTGACATGGAACAATGAACCCAAGTTTTATGTACCATATTTTCCCTATAAAAGAGAAGGGATTTTTTTTGCTCGCTCGCTACGCTCGCTCGCCAAAATAAAAAATAACACCGCTTTTAATAATCACGTCCCTGACATGGAACAATGAACCCAAGTTTTATGTACCATATTTTCCCTATAAAAGAGAAGTGATTTTTTCGCTCGCTAGCTCGTGGAACTATGTGCCCACCACTAACCTGCTACAATATCATTAAAAAGAGAAATGTAGGGGGTTGCCTGCCCGCCAAAATGGGATTGGCATTGCCTTAAACAGGATTGTGCCCGCCCCCGACCTGCAACAATGAAACAAATTTTATATAGCAATTCATTGAGAGAAAGATGTATTTTCGCTCAGCTAAGATGGGTATAAAATCACCCTAAACACAATATTGTTCCCGCGCCCTGCATGGGACAATTGAACCAAGTTTAAGTGGCAACTATTAAAAAAGAAGTGATTTTTTTCTTGCTCGCTACGCTCGTTTGCAAAAAAATGAAATTAACGTCGCTAACAAGTGAATGTTCCCACCCCCAACTTGCAACAATACCAGTTTATATACCAAACGTTACTTAAAGATTTTTTTTGGCTCGCTCGCTCGCCAGAAGTAAAAATTAGCATCGCCTTTTTTTGTTTGTTTCGGTCGCTTGCCCCCCCTGACGGAGTACCCCAGGTACGCCACTGCTCAAGGACATTTACACCCGGACAATAATCCCGAGTCAACTTCATCCTGAAACTACTAGTCGTTCCTCGGACAATTAATTGATGATGATGATGACGACGATGATGATAATGATGATGATGATTCACAACATTCAAAGGTGCGACAATTATTGGGATAATTGTCTCTTTAGGAGTAGTTGCCCAGATTTTTTCAAGGGAGTAGTTTTCTGGGGGTAGTAGTCCGGGTTGATAACTAATGAGGGGGCAGTTGCCCTAGAGTCATATTTTTGTTGTGTGTGCGTTATTGAGTTTTTACAGTTTCGGACCAAGGTCCGCCTGAGTTGGCCAAGTGAACGTACTGCTACACCGACTCACATCTCTCCTCTGTATAAGAAGTTTGTGTATAAGAAGAATGCAACATCCACTGTTGGACTAGACTCACTAGAGCGTCCGCTTTGCCTTTATTTTTCATCATTTTGTTTATCGTACATTGTGCGTAGTTGTTACGCCCTCAATCAAATGCAATTATCTAATGTCCGTATTACCTTTGAAATTATTTTGTTTTCGCGTGATTATGAGTTATTGAATGTTAGAATAGCGTCTGTGAGTGTGAGTTGTCTTTTTTCTACTAACTTTTGATGTGTGGTCGATCGTTCTGCTGCCGTGTGTATAACAAAATGTCGGGGAAAATCTGTTAAATGCTTTTGGTGGATACAAAGAGAGCACGTTGATAAAGAAGAATATATAAAACTTAGAAAGAAATATTAATACAAAGGCTATACTGTATATATAACAAGACAAAGAGAAGAAGAAGAAGAAGTGAAAGAAGAAGAAGAAGAAGAAGGAGAAGGAAAAAGAAGAAGAAGAAGAAGAAGAAGAAGAAGAAGAAACAGAGAGAGTTTACGGAAAGGCGATTGGTGGGAGAAAATAGTTGAAACCGAGTTTGAGAGATCCCTCGCTGCCCCCAAAACAAATTAAAGGATGAACATTTCAAGATTAATGTATTCTGTTCACAGTTCGATATAATACCGTTGGAGCTATTATTCGCCGAAGGCCAAGTTCTTCGATGCAGTCATGAATATGCATGAGGGGTATGTTGTTTGGCGAAGATTATTACAACGCCAGAGGGCCTGCTTCAAATATCTTCAGTTCTCTCCCTCTCTCTTTCTCTCTCTTCTCTCTCTCTTTCTCTCTCTCTCTTATCCCTAGACTCTGAAGACTGTTGAAGAACTAGGCCTAGCAATATTGTTAAATCTTTCCGACTCAATAACAATATCTGATATGGGATCATATCTCATGTTTTCAAATTACTTCTGAAACGCAATTAGATGAACATGTTCAATACAGAAATAAAAAGATCGATTCAAAATTATGAATGTGCAATTTTTGTAATGTTCGACTGTTATGTCTTTGCCTCAATAGCTCCTACTGAAAGTATTTTTTTAATATGGACATGGCTGTGGGGGAACGTGGTGGTGATGATTGGGAGGGGGGGGGGGGGGGTGGGTTCATCGCAGTAATTAGACAGTCTATGGGACCTACGGCCTGTGAGACGATACGTTCCAAAGAGGCCATGAGACCAACTTTCCACGTGAAAGACTAAATCAAAAAATAAACAGTGCGTATGCGAAAAGTACGGACATTTTTAAAATATCCTGCCATATTTGAATATCATGATATCTGCATGATTTTTTCTCATGAAATTATGGGAGATGGTCTGTTCGATCGGTTGGTAGTAAAAGTATTGACTATAATTTACGCTTGAGTGTGTATATCTTTTTGTCCGAGAAAGAGAGATTGAACATAAATACGTAATCCAGGAAAGAAAATCAAGATGACAGAAAGAAGGTTGAAACCTAATTATATTTTTTTTTAAATTACGTAAAAAAGTAAGAAATAAGAGTACATGCAAAATAGAGATTGAAAAAAGACTCATACTGAACAAGTAATTAACACCCACCCCCCCCCCCCCACAACAAAAAAAGAATGCACAAGAAAAGAAGAAAAAAAATCAGTAACAAAAAATGACTATCAAAAGAAATACAATGGAAAGGAAAAAAACAGGAGAAAAACAGAAGCGAAAAACCACTTGTCTTCCTCTTTTTTTCCTTCTTACAACAGGTATTTAGGATCATTTGACCCATTCCCTTTGATTGATTGATTGATTGATTGATTTTATTCGTCAAGTATAGTACATTGAATGCATACATAAAGCAAAATGGAACGAGAAAGATACATTGACAGGATAACCCATGAAAGCCGGAAAAGGCTTATTTCCAACGGGGTCCTATGAAGTACGTGTACAGTACGGCATGAGAATAAAATATCACAACTAATAACTACTACGAATATTACGAATAAATAATATAACATAAACAACAACAAACATTTCTAGAACTTATAGCAAACAATGATCTACGGTATATTATGCAAGATTATACTTAAAAACGTGCGCTACACATAATAAACTGTGATTTAAGATTACTGATATTACTGTTCTTGAAGGGATTCATGCTTTAGGTATTGTTTTAACTCTTATCCTGCCACAGGGCTAATCCCCCCAGTGCCAGATTTATAACGAGATAATCGGATTAACGCGATGGTACTAACAATAGAGCGTGCAAAGCACTAGGCACAGTCCAATAGGCATGAACAATAACTGCTATTACGAATGTTTGCTAGCATGCAAGAAGCAGCGTAACAATAGCGTGCAAGCAGCCTCATGGCAGGCTATGAGTTAATACACTTTTAAAGTGTGAACAATTCTTAACTATTTTGACATGTTTTGGGAGAGAATTCCAAAATTGGATACCATTAAAATAAAAAGAGTTTCCAATTTGTCCTTTTCGCTTGGGTAAAACAAAATTAAAATGACTATTTCTTGTATCGTATCCATGGATATTTGAGACACGAGTAAAATTATTAGTAATATAATGATCTACATCTGAGGAGTATTTTTTATGGACATGGTGTAACACGAGTTGTTTAGACCTTTGACCTACATGGAGTATACCTGCTTCTTCAAGTTCATTTTTCCCGACGTGTGTTCTTGGGCCTAAGCAATTAATAAATCTTACCATCTTATTCTGAATTATTCTTAACTTTTTCTTATCCAACTTGCCCAGACTACTGTACCAAGCAGCATTAGCATAATCAAATAAACATTGTATCAAAGCAAAACACAAAATACGTCTCGACTTCATGTTCATACAAGTTTGGTATCTATACAAAAATTTTAAGCGAGAATTAGCCTTTTTGGCAATTGAATCTACCAAACCTGTCCATGACAGATCACTAGTTAAATGTATTCCTAAATATTTTACTGAATCTTTTCTCTCAATCACTTGATTATTATAGGTAACCTTGAAGTCACGTGTATATTTAAACTTTCCCTTCGAACAAAATAAAATACTTTCTGTTTTTCCAACATGTAAACTAAGCTTGTTGTCTGTCATCCATTCGATGCATTTTGCCAATTCTGCACTTAGTTTTTCTTCAATTGACTTAGGATTTGTATCTGAATATAGTAACACACTATCGTCAGCATATAAAAGTAATTTAGAATCATTAACACAAGTACACATATCATTAATATAACACATAAAGAGAATGGGGCCTAAAATGCTCCCTTGTGGAACCCCGCATTTAATAGGCAGGGAATCAGATATTACCTTCTGCATAGTTACCACTTGATGACGATTAGTTAAATATGATCTAAACCATTTAACACATGCCGAATCCAAACCCATCACTTCCAATTTCTTTAACAGTATGTTATGATTTACAGTATCAAAGGCTTTTTGTAAGTCCAGAAGAACCATTCCAACAAAGCGCCCTTGAGAAACTTCATTCCTAACAAAATCCGATAAATGTATTAAACATGTTTCAGTGGAATATCTGTTACGAAAGCCGGACTGAAATTCATATATTAACTTTTTTTCTTGAAAATATTTCTCTATTTGAGCATGAACCGATTTTTCCAAAATTTTTGAAACTACGCTTAAAACACTGATAGGCCTATAATTACCAACGTCAGTTTTGTCTTTCTTTTTATGTAGCGGAGTTACTTTTGCAATTTTCATGTCGTCAGGAAAGGTAGAAGACATAAGAGATAAATTGATTATATAATTCAAAGGTTCATACAAATTTCTCGCCCCATCTTTTAAAAATCTGGCTGGTATCATATCTAGTCCAGTACTTTTCGATACTTTCAACTTGTTTAACTCATCTAAAACAAACTTTTCTGTAACTGGAGAAAAGTGAAAACTATCTTTTGAGATGTCTTTCTCGTCATAAAACTTTTGAAATCTTTCACTGTCGGCATGGAATTTGTTCGTGTTTACTGGTAATTTACACGCTAACTTGTCAGCCACAGTTGTAAAATAATTATTGAACTCATTTGCTATTCTTGATTTATCATGACATAATTCTCCCTGGACATTAATAACTGTCTCTTGAGCACTTTTCCCTTTGCCTTTTAGACCTAAACCCTTCAAATTTTTCCATAACTTCCTGGAGTCATGTTTATTTTCTTCAATTTGATCTTGAAAATATTCGACTTTAGCTCTTTTAACCTTTCTTTGTACTAGATTCCTTAATGCTTTGTATTTTCTTGCGAGATCCAAATTACTAATATCCCTTTTCATATTTTTGTAAGCTACATTTCTCTCATTAATTATCGCAATAATTTCATTGTTCATCCATTTTTCTGTTCTTTGCTTGATTCTTACTTGTTTAAGAGGTGCACTCATGGGTAATGTTTCCACCCTAAGGATAAGTTAACCTCTAATGGCCGATATCAGGGGTAGTTAACATGCTTAGTGTCATAAATTGGGATAAATTCGGAGAGGTTTCAGTAACACCATTGCAACTACTTTCGTAAAAATCAGTAAAGAAGTCAGACAATTTAATGGCCTTGTGCGCAGGTTCACCTATTGAAATACGTGAACATGACAAAACTTATCACCTAATCTGAATATGATTTATACGAGATGTACAATAAAGCATAGAAATTGCCCTTGCGTCGATTTTTCGGAATTAGATGCGACCGTGTTTACTGTTACAAAAGGACAATAACGCTTTTCGCTAGCTACACTCCCTCGCAGAAGATACTTTAAATTTAAGATAAAGAAGATAGATAAAACTTGAACATTGTCGGAAAGGAGGTGTCCCCATAACTCGAAACATTGCATAATGTAACGTTGCCTATCGCTATGAGAGAGGAAAGGAGAAGGGACGAATATTATGTCATTATTTCTTTCCCCATGTGATCAGAAGTGCCCGTGAATGCTTATTTCCAAACTAAAAATGTAAAACTACTTTTATAGGGGATATAAACGCAGGAGATAAACTGTTTATTTAAACTATGTGTTATAGGTTTTTTAAACAGTTTTTACAGCGGGTATTCGAGATAACGTGACCCGTTTCCTATAATCACGTGGGTGATGTTTCCGCCCTTAGGATAAAGTTAACCCCATGCGGCCGATTTCAGGGGTAGTTAACATGCTTAGTGACATAAATTGGGACTAACTGGGAGAAGTTGATACCAGATCTGCCCGAGGAGAGGGGTTGCCGTGGCAACTGGTCTGTATTAGAGCATCTCCCTTTCCAACCACGTGATCTTTCGTTTTGTTCATGAGAAGGAAAACTCATTCACGATTTTTCTTTTGTTAGTTCTTACAAAACATGACTGAGTAGCTAGGGGGTACAGAAAAAAAGAGAAAGAAACAAAAAAGAGAAAGATTGGCCCAGAATTTCCAAGTTAAATCGTTATTAAAGGTATTGAATCATATACGTAGTATATTGTAGACAAGAAAGAAACGAACGTTATTTTATTACCTCAGCAAGGTTTATGTTATAACCCTTTTTTTCAAGAATTTTCTTCATAGCTTAGAGTAAGTAAGGCAAAACAGTCAACTTTTCAGTAGATTTCACTTATCTTATTGTATGGTAGTATGCTATAAATTAAACAGTATATTCGGATTGACAAATTAAAGATTTGGCCAGTTTAAACATATTTTTGCCGTCAATAATTTCAAGTGGTTTCCTAAAATCGCGGTGCCCGATTTCTTTAAAGCGTTGTCAACGATACACACTTTTAAATCAACGATATTGAGAAAGGTCAGTCGAACTTTTTGATACAGTGCAATGAAGAATAATGGTTGTCATACTTCTTGTGTTGGGAGAGTAAGACAAGAAGATGACTGATATATAGTGCAAAATCAAATAGGTTGGGGCTTTTCCTTTCTGACTTTTTTTTATTTTATAACCGGAGAAAAAGTTGAACAACCTTTCCAAATGTAAATCGGCTGGGAAGTGGGCTTACTGAATAGTTACGTGCATGGGTTGCACAATGATATACGCTTGTTTAAATATTCTAGTTTGTAATATGAATTCCAAATTTCTAAAAATGAGCTACAAACTTACGTCTGAATAAAAATGCCATCTTTTATTTTACAGCATTGAGAGCTACAAACGACGTCATTTCACGGTACACTAAGCTTATGATTGACAATTCGAAACAGCGATGGAGAGAGAGGGAGAGAGAGAGAGAGAGAGAGAGAAAGAGAAAGTGAAAAGGAAAGGAGGAAGGGGAAGGAAGATTTTCAGGATTAATTCAATTCAATTCAATTTAATATTGGTTTATTAATGCAATAAAACCATGTTTGTACAAATCATTTTACATGAAAAGCAGCCGAAACTGGATCAATAATGTTTACATGTAATATGTGTAATGCTTGCATAATTCATTTATAGATTTAACAAAGTTAAGAACATGATATTAAAAACAAGGTAGGAGGATAAAGGGATGATTAGTGGAGGCAGTCCTTAGATTAAAAGTAAATCTCTTAAATCACTTGGGGGCGGAGGAAAGGGAAGAGAGAAAGAAAGAAAAAAAGAGGAAAGAAGAAGAAGGAGACCCCCTCCCCATTGATTTCCTCCACTGGTTCCTCTACTAGTTCTTCTACTAAAACGATTAAGGGAAACAAGAACAAAAATAAAGTAAACAGAGATAGAGATGTTTTTGTTTTGGTGTTCTTTTTTCACTCATTTTAATTTTCCGATAATAATCATTTCAAAATGTTTAATGGAAACTAAATGTATTACACGATCAATGAAGGTCATACATTTGTGGGAGATAACCTGACAAAGGAGCTTTGTGCTTTCATAATAAAAGATACCGGGGGATGTTTACCGGGGGAACAAGTATTTAGATTTATTTTGCTGTATATCAAGATCAACAAGGGACCTAGGATAGACCATTGGGGGACTCCACTTGTCATAACATAAAAATCGGATGTATGCATGAAATATGTAGGAATATGTTTGTTTCTTCCTGTCATGCCTGTTGTAAGAGGGAGGATGATCATCCCGATTAACATATCTGACAAATAAGTGTAAGCATCTGAGTAAGCAATAACGAAAAATAAAGATTAAAATAATGTAGGCCAATCCATCAGCGTCAACTGCTACAGAACATTACAGTAATACTTTCAAAAAAGATGGTTAGAAAATGTAATACAAATGTAAATAGTCCCATATTATTGGAGACGAGGTTAGGGTTGAAAAAGAGGACAACCTCCCGACTCAAACCCATCATCATATTATAAAATAGTACTTCAATTATCCGTCGATCATTATTCATAAAGCGAAATTGACGATGACAACTTGAAGAAATAACCGATTCAAATGTTGACATCACGGTTATCACAGGCTTTTTAGAATCCTAATTGAGCATTTCTAGTTTTCTTGAAGTACTTTGTAGATTCAATTATCTACCTTGACGTCCATCAAAAGGAATTATTCCTTCAAGCTTGAGCCTCAATTCTATCAACGGCTTCAAGAAATGATTGAATCCATTTATGACATCGTGGTTATCAATAGCTGTCTTGACTCCTAATGAAGCCTGTACCCTTGTATACAAAACCCTTGTATCTCCCTCGATGACCATCAGAGGAAACGACCAAATCATTATGACATCCGGTTATCAGTAGCTTTCTAGAATACTTAGTGAGCATTTCTCAATTTTCTGTAAGTACCTTAGTTACATCTTTCATTATTTATCTCAATGCCCATCGGAAAAACAAAAAAATGATCGAAGTAAATTATGACATCATGGTTATCACTAGAAACCTAAATTGAGCATTTCTCATTTTCTGTAAGTACCCTGTATCTTCGCTTATGCGTCTACCTATCCTACATAGCCTTGCACTCGGGCGAACGGTATTTTAATTGACCGCGGGGTCACCCCTGGTTTCCAGTGATGCGATCCATCGGTGCGTCACCATGGAAACGAACTTCTCATCAACTCAATCGGATGATCAGCTGGACGGCATGAAGCAATCTGGCATCGATTTGTCAGTATTAACCGCACTAGAATCAAGGACCTAAAGTAAACAAGCGAGGACGGGTATGGAGTCATAATTTTTCTTCCGACTGAGTGTCCTCGTTTTAATCTCCGTCTTCTTTAGATGTAACCCTAATCTTCCATCTTCACCACCATCTTGTCTTTCAACATTTTATCCGTTTTTCTTCTCGATCGGTACGACTCTGAAAATCCTCAGCATTCAATTTTCATGTCATCTCGAAATGCTTTTCTAGTGCTATTGGCTTATATTATAATCCACCTGTAAAGTAAACGATTTTATATGTGTTAAACTTTTCCTTGTCTTCATCATCATCATCATTGTCATTATCGACGTCGTCATCGTCATCATAATCATCATCATTTACGGCATTATAAACATCATCACTACCATTACCATTCTCGTACGTATCATCACCTAAACAACCTGTGAAGTAAACGATTTTATATGTGTTAAACTTTTCCTTGTCTTCATCATCATCATCATTGTCATTATCGACGTCGTCATCGTCATCATAATCACCATCATTTACGGCATAATAAACATCATCACTACCATTATCATTCTCATACGTATCATCATACCTAAACCACCTGTGAAATAAACGATTGTATATGTATTAAACTTTTCCTTGTCTTCATCATCATCATCATTGTCATTATCGACGTCGTCATCGTCATCATAATCATCATCATTTACGGCATTATAAACATCATCACTACCATTATCATTCTCGTACGTATCATCACCTAAACCACCTGTGAAGTAAACGATTTTATTTGTGTTAACCTTTTCCTTGTCTTCATCATCATCATCATTGTCATTATCGACGTAGTCATCGTCATCATAATCATCATCATTTACGGCATTATAAACATCATCACTACCATTATCATTCTCATACGTATCATCATTACCTAAACCACCTGTGAAATAAACGATTGTATTTGTGTTAAATTTTTCCCTGTCTTCATTATCATCGTCATTATCACTTTCATTTTCGTCGTCGTCGTCATCATAATCATCATCATTAGGCATCATCAACATCATCACAAACATGATTCTTCTCATACGTATCATCATCGCTTTCATTATTCTCCTTTTCAGCACTCTCAGTATTATGTAAATTGTATTCAATTATTTTTCTCCATGATTATATATAATCATATATAATTCATATTTGATTAATGATATATGAGGAAAGAGTTTCTCTGTAAGGTGTTGGGTCTTCTAGTTGATATGAAGGGTTTATGACGGATAATTCATACAGATCACGTGTCCCAACACATGACGCAACAAAAACAAAATATGAAAGAAGGTTGAGGATGGAAAAGGGAGTGGTTCCTTTGGGCGTTGGCCCGTCTGCACTAGTTTGGCCAAGAGAGATTAGACCTCCCTACAAGGTTACTGACAGGTGGTTATTTCATCAAATCAGCTCTCAATTAACATAAGAAAAGGGGGATCATGGTGGACCAACGGGCACTGCTAAGGCATTGTTTGCTTATATAGCGGGACCCACTAGCTGCACATAGTGCAGTCCCGCATCAATATGGTGTGACCAGAAACGTGGGCATCAACATGAATCATCATAATCTTCAAGTGAACTCTGTTTTTTCCAAACCTTTTGGAATAACGCTCTTACCTCACTCCAAATAGGAATGTCGGAATTCTTTATTTATCCCTTTAAGCTCGAATCAGGTAACCGATTAGACGCCCCTGATCATCCGAAAAGTCGTGCAATTAGTAAAAGATCAAGGACGACTCGATTCGGCTTCTCCCCTTTTTCTTTCTTTTCTCCTTCCAGTGAGCTCGGAGCTCATTATTTATTTGGGATGCTAAATTATAGAGACAGAGGGGATCATGTATCATTTCGTGCATCGCATTCAGCGCACGTCAATAGGCATTTGTGAGGACGAGGGTGCATAACAAATACTACTTTGGCATCTTATTAGGGTTTAAAAAAAGAGAGAAGTAGAAATAGGAGAAGAGAAATCTACTGAGCAAAGGTTAGGGAGCTTTTTCTGTCTTTTGATTTTGTCAGGGGCTTTCGCGGTTTTGTTGAAAGAGCAGTCGGAAGCGCGTAAAATGTCAAAAGGGATACGTGAGATTGATAGGGTTACATCACGTGCCCCCCGAGCTACAGTATGAAAACATCGTGAGAGAGAGATAGAGAGAGAGAGAGAGAGAGAGAGAGAGAGAGAGAGAGAAAGAGAGGGATATATGAGAATGACACAAGCTCGAAAACTGGAAGTGAGAGAGAGCACCAAAATATCATTTCAACAATTTAGAGCCCTTATCGGTAACTTACAGTTACAACTAGAAATATATACATGATCTACATTCGACATGATGAGTGTCTGTTTGTTGAATTGGTTATATATAATGTCAATTAATTTTATAGGTGTAATTATAGGTGCATTAATTGGTTTACTTTCTCATAAATACTTTTGTTGTCATTTGCTCATCTATTTTTTATATTTATTGTTGTATTAATGTTGTTTATATATTCCAAATTTGTTATGATTGTAAAGCGCATAGAGATTATTATTATTATTATTAAATTCATGAAAGCAATTTGATTATGATCAGCAATTTTCGGGGTATTACAGTTATATTTAATTGTTACACAAAAACCTTAAGATAATTATATACATTACACAAACAATTCTTGGAAAAGGGAATCTATGTACATTTTAACTGAATAAGATGGTTCAAGTCAGGTTGAGATCACTAAAGAAAGATGGTTTACCGGATGCCTTTTTTCCTCCATTTCTATAAATAATCTTGAGTTCTGGAGCCTTGATTACTGGAAATTGATGTTTATCATGTTTCTTGCTGCAGGTATATGCAAGACTACAAGAGATTACATATCACGTATCTCTGTAAACGAACCGTTAAATATGAGAAATGAAATAAGATAACTATGGAAAGCCTGATACAAGGCTTTGTAGTTTACAGTTATCTTAGTTTAAATAATACATTTAGGAGCGCTCAAACTACACATAATAAAGTTGATGAAAAAGAAAAAAATACTGGGAACAAAATAAACAAATATTATACAGGTGAATATATGCATTTTGAAATACATAAATGAAATAAATTACAAAATATAGTATTATAAGCATGAATTTCATTATTAACTGAGAACAATGCAGCTATCTTAAATGGAAGCAATTTAAGAAAGAATGGAATCCAACTAATGCAATGTGATATTTAAACAAATTAAAATTATTATAGCACTTTAATTTTAAGGATAATGGACCAGAATGAACTGTATAACTTTTTTCTGTAACAATGCATAGGGCCTTTTCATGTACACTTATAAAGAGTGTTCATTTTCATTTTACTTGAAATTCCTCAAATAACAATACAATATGTGAGCTAAGACAATACGAGTGATTAATAGAGTGTAAATCATATAGAGAGAGGTACATAATGTCCTTAATTTATACGGTATACCCAGTGGCGTAGACAGGTTCGTACACCTGGGGGGGATGACTCAGGGGCGGATCTAGCTTTTTGCTAAGGGGGGGTTGACCAAAATAATGACGATGCGGAGCATCGTCCACGAGCCGCGAAGCGGCGATCCGATTTTTTTTGGGGTGTTTTTTTAACCCCGTAAGTGATGTTTTCCTGGCATCTATTAACACAATGGAGACCATAAAAAGCAGTGCATGATAACGTCTTTTTAAATCAAGTAACAGTTAAATACACAGTTATATCCAGAGTTATCATGTGTTTGGTTAAGTTACCAGATGAGATGAATATCTTCTCACAATATTTGCACTTGAAAGGGTTTCTCTCCAGCGTGCGTTCTTTTTTTTTTTTTTTTTTTTTTTTTCTTCTTTTTTTTTTCCTTTTTTTTTTTTTTTTTTTTTTGGGCCGCCCAAGGGGGGGGGGGGTTGAACCCCTAACCCCCCCCCGTAGATCCGCGCCTGTTTAATCTTGTGGTTATCTTGTGGTTTCCAAACCACAAGATAACCACAAAATACTTGTAAGATTTTCTTTTTTTTACCGTCTGAATTGGCTTTCACCGTGTGAATGCGGCTAATAACAATAAACACAATTACAATAATGATGAGGATTATTATTATCATCATCATAATTATTATTATTATTAATATTATAATTGTTATCATTATCATTATTACTATTATTATCATCATTATGACTTATTAAGTAAGCAAATATCATTCCCCAAAACCTGGGGGGATGATTGTACATTCCATCCCCCCCACCTTGTGAGGTGGGGGGGGGGGGGGAGGGGATGCATCCCCCTCATCCCCCCCGTTGTCTACGCCCCTGGGTATACCTACACATTTTGATACTTTAATTATAACATTATTAATATGTGCATCCAAGGAAAGGTTATTATCTACATAATAGTGCGTCCCAGAAAAAACGAAACCGAGAATTATCGATGTTTTATCATAACTTAATCGCAATTATAATTGATAAATGACACATATTTGTAAAGCTTAGATCCTCCTCTTTTGTGATACAACTCATATGAAGAATATTTCACGCATGGGTGATTAAAAACAATTTGAAGAGAGGGAACCAAAAAGTCATTTGGCGGGCGGTATCTGAATTTCAAAGAGAAATAACATTTCTAGAAAGTTCAATTTCTGCCCTTTCTGATGACACCTCAATCAGGAAAAATGAGCCAGGAATAACAAAGTTCTGTTTGTTTAAAATAATGCTTGTATTTCCATAATTTGATTAAACGAGTTCGTTTTCACTGGCTGCCTGCCGTAGCAACAAACAGAGTTGACAAAAGACTTAACTCCGTTTCGTTGACGATCAGCCATGCATCAAATCTGTGGTCTTCTTTGAATAACAAGGGACCTAGGATAGACCCTTGGGGGCAGTGGCGGATCCAGGGGGGGGGGGGGGGCCCGGGGGCCCGGGCCCCCCCCTTGAGAAAAAAATCATGTAAAATCACGTGATTTTTACCTTTTTGGGGGGTTGGGCCCCCCCCCTGGCGCTCGAGGGGGGGGGGGGTGCAAATTGAAAAAATTTTGAGGACCAAAAAAAAAAAAAAAAAATGTGCTCACTACCCCCCCCCCCCCCCCCCCCCCACTGAGCGACTTTTCGGCAGGCGCGATTTTCCAATTTTCGGGAGCAAACAAAAATGAAGAAAGTTGGGCCCCCTCCCCTAAGAAATCCTGGATCCGCGCCTGCTTGGGGACTCCACATGTCATAACAGTAACATTTGATGTAGAATTTGTAAACATCGAATATTGGAGATGATCGTGTGAATAAACTTTCAAAAATTGAAAAATACTATCTTGACAAAAGAATTGATCAATAATATCTTGTAAATCCGTTAAAAGCATGGATTGTAGAATGGTTTTTCTTAGATCCAAATTGAAAATCAGAAAGTACAAAATTATATAAACGATTATAAACATATTTTTCTAATAGTTCGGATAAACAAGGCAGCAAAGAGTCCGAGGAGTTTCTTGTCTTCCTTTTAAAAATGAAATATTTGCAAAT
>JAVYIG010017162.1:0-27575 GCA_035222895.1 Strongylocentrotus droebachiensis
GTTATTGTTATAGTGAACTTAATTTGTTTAAAGCTTTTTATAATGTTATAATTTAATTGTAGCACATTGTTATTCATATATATATATATGTATCAGACTCGACAGTTCTTTGACTGCATGGATATTTTTTTCTAACATAGTGATTATTTATGTTGGTATTTTCCGATGTGTTTGAAATACAGCTTCAAGTTTTGGTTGAAATAAAGGTAAAACGATAATACTAACAATATTACCTATTATTGTTATCTCTATTCGTCAGGGCCGTGTCAGAATGAAGGAACGAAGGTTGTTCATCAGGGATACATTTCAGGTTGTGATTGCCCCTATGGTTTCAATACACGTTACTGCGAATGTAAGTTTATCTCAACGATGCGTAAACGGTTCTTGTAATACCCGGTTAACACTATCGAGACCGGCAACAGACAGGCAACAGACCGGCAAGAGGACGAAAGAGAATAAACATTACTTGCAATTGCCCCAAACTGGTCGATTTTGAGTGTGTTTGGAGTCGCATTGGGAAGATATGTAACCGGGTAAAGTATGTTTGAATGTGAAGGCCTTACGTAAAAGATCCTTATCATTTCATCTTGTGTAAAATAACGTTTGCCATCGAAATATTTATGTAGTGAACCTGCTGTGAAATGATAATCGGAAAATGATTACAAAGGTTCTAAATTGAATATAAATGTGAACACCCCTTCTGTGTAATTATTACATATTTCTATTGGTCAAACAATAGACTTGTAAAAGTGCCATTGGTTGATATGTTGGTCTTCGCAAACATTTTCGCAGACGATATTTTCTGCACTCGCTAACATAAGCATCCAATAACTTTACGGGATACAGAGATGTAAGATTTATTAGACTTTTTATTGATTTTTTTAATGAAAAGTGTGTAAACACAAATATGACTACAATTTTGGGATAATGAGATTTTGGTGCATTGGATTTCGAGGCAGCGAGATTTAGGGGCAATTATATTTTACCACGATGAGATCTCGTCGTAGTGAGATTATATTACAAGTGTTGTAATCGACTGGTTTAATCCCTTGACTTGAAATTCAAAGGTCGTGGTTCGATCACGATACGGCACTAAATGTCCTTTGGTCAGGCATTAATCTTCATTTGCCACACTCAACCCAGGTGAGGTAAATGGGTACCTGGCAGGAATTAATTCCTTGAAATGCTGGAGCGCTGTAATGGATCTAGGCTAAAGCCAGGGAAATAATTAATGCACCTCGGAATATAATTTCTAGATAGACGGCACTATATAAATGCCTATGAATATTATTATTATTTCAGAAACAGCTGGTGTCAAAAAGAAAGTACGCAGCTAATTCAAACGGGAGAATGATAACTCTACACTAACAGCTAATCATTGGCCCTTCTATGTCTGAACGGATATAATGCAAGGCCCATTTTTATAGTTGTTGACTCCATTACATTAAAACAAAATATTGTATTCTTTTAACATCTTTTATTTTAAAATCGGAAAGTTGGCAAAAACACCATTCTAGTCATCGGACACCTTCAAGATATGAATGTACCATGTCAATGAAGCTATGTAATAAATACAAATACAAAGGTTTTATTAAGATAGTTCAAACTTTATCTATCACTAATGAATCTTTAGTTGTTGACCTCGTTAGCAATAGGCTAACTTTTTTAGAAATAAATTTTACATTTTCTAAAACTTGCACAGATCAATGCAGTGGTTTCTATGACAAGAAAGCAACCGCAACCGTTGAACAAAAAGAATTCGAAAGTTCGCAATCTCGTTTTGCCATTAAACACAGAGGACAACCCGTTTTCATTGTTCTGGTCTCTGACAATCGAATTACGAGGGATAATACGATGGTGGCATTCGGTGAGTCAAGACAAGTCACCGTCACCAATAACATGTAAAACCTTCAAGCTAGTAGACACTGTTTGAAGGTGTGTGTGTGTATATGGTTGTGTGTGTGTGCGTGTGCGTGTGCGTGTGTGTGAATCTGTGTGTGCGTGTGTGTGTGTGTGTGTTTGTGTGAGAGGGATAGGGAAGAATGATATAATTAGGTAAATACACATGTGACTAGACACGGATGCCCTGTACGTACATTATTTAATATGACGTCACAGTCATCCTTATAAACAAGAAGACAACAAAGAAGTACCCTGTAGATTAAATATGCAAATATTTCAGTGTATCTTTACACTAGTATTACTACCTGCTAATATATATATTTTCTAAGAATTAGTTGAATTGAAATAAACTTGGTTTTCCTTAAAACACTCTACGGTATGAAATGCAATTGTAAATATCGGCCTCTAATGTTGAATCATAGACCCCGTTCTCACTCATCTCCTAGACTGATCTAGGCTAAACCGATCCACTGGATCGCTCCAGAAGTATACTTCGTTTATGTTCACACTCAGAAACTAGACCGCTCGTGTTGCTTTGGTATTGTGCGAACGAGCTAGACCGCTCCTGTTGATGGGTTATAAAGGCCAGAGGGTCAAATATTTCGCGCGGAATTCAAAACTGAGTAGAGTGCCTCATCTTCTGCTCAGGGGCGGATCCAGCTTTTTATAAAGGGGGGGTTGGGGTGGTATGCGAGGGAGCGTAGCGACCGAGTCCAAGCGAGCGGAGCGAGCGAGGGGGGAAGGGTGTGGGAGGGGGGTGTCCCCCCTCCCACAGTAGGGAAAATTTTTGAAAATCTGTGTGTGAAAATGGCGTTTTCTTGCGATAAGATTTAAAAAATGGTCCCCGGATTTTTTTTTTTGGGGGGGGGGGTTGCAACCCCCCCAAACCCCCCCCCCCTAGATCCGCCACTGCTGCTATGTTATTTTTTATCATTCTATCACTTTCTTTTATTATTTTTCTTATGTTCTATTCTTTGTTTTACTATCTTACATCTTCTTTTCTATCGTTGAATTTTCTATTAGTTATCATTCTCTATTTCTGTCTTCCTGATGTTAGTCATTGTTTTTCTTTGTTTCACTTCTTATGTTATTCTTCGTTTATTTTTCTATCCCTTATTTTTTTTCTATCTTTCGTCATGTTATTCTTTGTTTTCCTTCTATCATTGTCTCATTCTGTTTTGTATGATTGTGTTTTTGTTGCATCTTTCATCTTCTCTTCTATCTTTCATTAGCTATTCTTTATCACTTTTTCTTTCTGTCTTTCCTTATGTTATTCTTCGTTTGTTCTTTTATCATCTTCTCTTATGTTATTCTATGTTTTTAATCATTCTATCTCCGTTTTTTTCTCTTTATCTTTCATTATACTATTTTATTATGTTATTCTATATCTTTCTCTCTTTCATTACTTTCCCGCCAAAACACACTCACTTCCGGTTGAAGATCGCTTCCTGGCACGGTTTATGTTCCCACTTGCACGCTTGATCAGTGAGTGAAGTTGATCTGGGGCGATCTAGGAAGCGAACCGGTCCAGAAGATCGCTTCCTGGCACGGTTTATGTTCCCACTTGCACGCTAGATCAGTCTGGGGCAGGAGCGTACGCAGGATTTTTTCCAGGGGGGGGGGGGGGGGGGGGAGTTTTAACATTCATAAATCGGGCCGAAAATTTCGCAACGACTCAGCCAGGCGCTGAATAAGCAGGGGGGGGGGGGGGGGTGGGGGTAAGAGGACACTTTTTTTTTTGTCTCGAAATTTAGAAATTTGACATTTTGCTCCGTTGGGGGGTGGGGTAAGGTCAGCTTTTATAGGTCAGCATGGGAATTTTTTTTTTTTAATAAAAAAAAAAAACCCAAAACCAAAGGGGGGTTGGGGGGTTGGGGGGTTATAGGGGGTTTACACACACAAAAATACCAAAGGGGGGGGAGGGGTTAACCCCCCCCCCCCCCTGTGTACGCGGCTGGTCTGGGGCGATCTAGGAAGCGAACCGGTCCAGAAGATCGCTTCCTGGATCATGGACCGCTTGTCTGTTCACACTCATAGAGATTATTCTCGGGTTTTACCCAAGGCAATGAACATTTCTCCTCATTGGTCGTTTACTGACATGCATATTCATGATCTAATATAAGGACCGCATATATGTATGGTTTCTTTAATGAATATGATCAAACAAGTGGACGTACAGAAGTCAAGTTGCATCAGCCAATATCGTGTTTCTTGTATCGTGTTAGAAGACATTGGTCCGTGTTTTATTATGTTCTTCAAATAAAGAATTTATTCAATTTTTCTCATAGCAAAACAAAATATTAAGCAAATGAATAAAATGATGGATACATACATATGACAAAGAAAGGCACAAAGCAAAACAAGATTCTAGTATTTAGATAAGTTAGACATACCTCCATCTATCAGGAATTATACCTATCGTGTTGTGCATAGATTGTCTGTTCAACTTCATAATGATATTTCAATTTCTCTGAAAACATGGAAATGATAAAGATCCCTTCAAATGTCTAGTTGAAAATAAATAATATTTTACATACAAAATAACGAAATTTAATACGGAATAATTTTCACATGGGATGCCAAAATGAAGTCATTACATGTTAACTTAATTTAATTTTGTAAGATATGTTTTGTTTAAATCTTTTAAGAATGGACGAGCTACGTGGCATTTCAAAATAAGTGTTTCATAGATTCAATGTCTTCTGAACAAAAAGTACATAAATCAGAATGGAGTATACTAATAGTATTTAAATACTTATTGACACCAAGAATATTTGAGCTATTTTCAACTGAAAATACCTTAATGATATCGAAAAAAGAACAATTAAAAGGAATGATGGAAATTTTATTCAATTAACAACTGATTTGAAAAGGATATCTTTCCCTTTCCTTTGGGAAACTGGAACTTCAAAAGTTTGTCAACACACAATTTATGAATTAGTTTACACACCTAGTTAATATTCTCATGTTGCTAATAATTTCTTCTGGGTAATCAATATTTTTCTCAGATGGGTATTTGAAAATATGCTTCTATTTTAAAGGCAAAGCCAAAATAATTCATTAATAATAGTCTAGGACATTACAATGAATATTGTATTGTTTACAAATTCAGAATAATTATGTGAGAACTAGAAATTGCCATCCCGTTGCAGAAATGACAGAATATGTAGTACTGACATCTTATTTATATTAAAGTATTTTCTCCCGATTAAAAAAGTGATTCAAGATAAGTATCGTATTGTAACAGATATCAGTTAACATTTAAAAATGATCCTTTCTGAGCCGCCCTCTCTCTCTCTCTTGCCCTTTCTACCGTTTGGAGACTACTTGTAGATGAAAAGAAAAGAAAGCGGTCCTTTGCCAGATTCTAGCGAGACTCTATATAATCGAGGGTTGTGGTCGTGAATATAAACTAATTGAGATAAAAACAATAAGGTTCTCAACTACGGCTGCCCTTCTTCCTGTCTTATCATGGTCCCCTCTCCTTTTTGTTTCCTCTTTATGTTTCTAATAGGATCCAGAGGATGACCCTAATGTGGAAGACAAAACGCTAACAAGTACAGAAACAACACTAAAATACAGCCAAACGAAAATCCGATTTTGCACCAACGTTCCGCTTCAAGAGATGCTTTAGCGGCGCCATGGTAGTCCCCCACTGCTGAACGGTTTTTTACCTTCAGATAAAGCAAGAAAATAAAACACTCATGTCTTGTCATGTATACGAAAAATAGCAGAAGATTAGTGAGGATCAGTACCCAATATAACAAAGAGATTGAATAACTACCCCGATTTTGTTCATGCTTTTTTTTATAAACATCAACGCCAACAGCCACCACCACCACCAAACCAACACCAACAAGAGCAACAAACATTTTGTATCAAATACTATGTGTTTTTTTCCCCCATAGGCAATTACAAACCAAAGGAATCATCGGAGAACTCGGAGAATAGCATACTTAGTCAATCTGAAATCACTACTTGACAATTTACACTGTGGTAAACTGGGGAATTTACAGGAAGTTGTGTAATATAATATATACCACCACGTGTGAGCTTGCTGTTTTAGCAGGTTTTCGCAACACAAAAAACATCAACATGTAATGGGAATTGTCCTGTATTTATCAAAGCTTTTGATACGCTAAGTTTAAATATTTTGCTTTAAAAGCTTCAAGTTTATGGAATTCAAGGAGTTGCTCTCACATGGTTTAGAGATTATTCATCATGCCGGAAACGCATTCAGTATGCGGTGCAGGTTTTCATCGGAATATCTAACAATTAAATGTGGAGTCCCACAAGGATCATTTTATTAGGTCCCTTATTTTCTTATTCTATATTAATGATAGAACTAATGCATCATCCCTTTTATCGTGTATTTAACTGCCCTTATTCATACTCTTAATTTATATATAATAACTCAAAGTAGCATACTGGATTAGAAACAATAAACTATACCTTGATATTAATAAAACGAGCTTCATTCACATTAAACATACAAATGCGCTCCACATTTTCGTTATATTATAAGGAAAATATATTGTAATTGATGATATACCATCTGAACGTAAATAAGGGGAATTCAAATGTTGTAAGGTCCTTAAATGATGAAACATTTGGCTGGAATGAACACATACGACACACAATTACATGCATTTATCAGAATATTGGTATACTTTATGAAATATAAATCTACCTACTTAAAATCCCCCCCCCCCTCCCCGGGACCCCGACAACGAATATCTATGATAACATTACATCTTCATAGTTTTTAATGGACTGCAAATGTAAAAATGTTTTTTCCCAGGGTACTGTCTGATAGGGGAATTGACCGAGGTCACAGGGTTTGTTTAGTCTGGTTAGATAGTCCATCATATATACCTCAATTGATTTGATGAGAGCTACAATCCCAAATGGCATACAGCAGCACATTGTGACAAAGAGAGCTGAACCAAAGTAGTCATTCGGCATTGTCTCCATGTTTGCATGAACTATGTTCTGTTCCATCGGTACTGTTTGAAGAATTCACAATTATAAGGTAAATCGTTAGCCTAGAATTATAATGCTGTTCTACCGAGCCTTGGGTGACTAGATGGCAGCTTTACGTAATAGGTATTTATCGGCTTAGGTGATTAATATGTGTAATACCGGTACATCTACCAAGTTTTATGCACACTTATTTATAGTAACCGTGTTAATTAAGACAAAATACTTGTCAGAGGTATGGCACCCATAGCACCATCACATGTATTTAACAAAGATTCCATCTCCTGGCCTACATAATTATTTATTAAAAATTAAAATGATTTTAGAAGGAATACAGTAATTATCATAATGGATTGAGGTTAATTTTATATTTTATAATCATCGTCAATTGCTGTTGAATTTTCTCTCTCTCTCTCTCTCTCTCTCACTCACTCTCTTTCTCTCTCCTCTTTCCCCTTCCCCCCTCAATAACAGAGTTTGAGGGTTTAATTTATTTTCTCTAATGATATTCTCCAAGTAATTCTAAATACATGCAACAGAGCAATATAGAGCAACATAATTTCGTAGGTATAGATCATAAAAACCAAGCGTAAATGTTTGGAGAATAAAAAAATGTCTCTTGCCTTCATGTAGCTGACACGAATGAAGCAATTATTAACTAATAATCCCAACAATTAAAATAATACGAGGACTCATTCCTTTCTCACGCTCTCCCGTCTCTCTCCCAATCTCTTCAATCTCTTCAAACACTCATCTATCGAAAAAAATATACACTTAAAAGTAGTTTCGATTGGATTAAGGAGCGTTAGCCAGTAGCACTAAATAAAACCATTCTTCAATCTAAAAAATACCAACTCCCAATGATAATGGCGGAATAAATTCCTACGTTATGCTACATGTATATAATAGTTATTCATATTTCCCTGCTGAGGCTATTATCATGATTGTATATAATAGTTATTCATATTTCCCTGCTGAGGCTATTATCATGATTGTATATAATAGTTATTCATATTTCCCTGCTGAGGCTATTATCATGATTGTATATAATAGTTATTCATATTTCCCAGCTGAGGCTATTATCATGATTGTATATGCAACACCATGTAGTTTAGTATTGTCCCAAGATCCTTCACTAGCAACGTATTTTTGTGTTGGGGGGGATTTATTATAGCCCATTGTTAGTAACTTTTTTGTCTTTCCTTTTCTTGCTTATCTCTTCCAGTCTCCCCTTAGTCGATCTATATCTCTCTCTTTACTCTTCCCCTCTCTTTCCCTTTCTTGTCATCTCTCATAGTCTTCTTTCTTTCTATCTCTCTCTCTCTCTCTCTCTTTCATACTCCTTTTCTTTCTCTTTCTCTCTTATCTCTCCCAGCCTCCCCTCAGTATATATATACATATCCCTCTTTCTCTCTCCTAGCATCTAGGTGTTTTACCTGAATCACCTGCGGCTGGGGGACAGCAGTGGCTGGTTGCTGCTGAGGGAACTGTGAAGCCTGCTGAGATTTAGAAGGCTGTTGCATAGGATACCCAGAAGAGTTCGGAGGCGGGTAAGGGTTCTGAGGTGGAGCTGAGCCTGAAATCGCATTACTCTCATCGTAGCTAGGAAGGTTGTCATAACCACCGCCCTCTACGTCACAACCTTCATTGATGAATTGCTTGTATTCTGTAATGGAAATGATAAAGTGTTCATGAACATTGTGTAGAAATGACGTCAAAATAATACAGGCGAGGAAATACAAGCGGTGTAAGGCAGATTGGAAGCACAGGGTCGATTTACATACTCTGTTTTGCATGCAAAAGCACGAACTGCCTTTGTAGAGTTTTAAGTTTGTGGAACAATGAAAACACTGGAAACACCAATCTAAAATCAAAGCCCCAAATAGAAGATGTTTTTATACATTTGAATATACAATATCTATCGCACAGTTTTATCACTGTGTAAAGCCACTTTAACCACGATTATACTGATTGTGAAGGCTACCCACCTAGCGTGACCACAATGATAAACTAGGACTACACTTTGACCCCGCGGGCACATGACGTTTTACTTAAGATAATTATGTTAATGTGGATAAGAGCAATAACAATAATAATGATATGAATAATAAAACAAAAAAATAAAGACAATGTTTACGATAATAACTGTTGTTATTAACAACACCGATACAAATTATGACAATAATTATAATGATGAAGTCAAATTTACAAGAGGTACTTGAATTAAGGAAATTGAGATAATCGCAATTTAGGTCACCTAAAATAAGTAATTCATTGAAAGCGGTAAGTGAACAATTTAATCTCTCTAATATGTTTTCCAATCTATCATAAAATGAAACATCGCAAGAGGGTGGTCTATAAATACAAACTATAATAAAACTTTTTTGATAAGGTAGGTGAACTTGTAAGCATATCATTTCAATTGAGGGATCTTCAAATTCTTGTCTTCTAAAATAAGTAATTTTATCAGAAACGTATATGGCCACGCCACCACCCATCCGTGTTCGATCTTTGCGCTCAATACGAAGACCGTTAATGAGCAATTCCTCATCGGTGATTGTGCCGTCGCAAAAAGTTTCATTCAAACATAATATATCAACAGAGTTGTTTGATAATAAATATCGGAGAGAGTCCATCTTGTTCACTAATCCCCGTACATTTAAAAGGAGGAGATTTGTTCCTTCAGTGAGAACTGGAATTTTACCGTCTGTAAGGGAAAGTACTTTACTGTCAAGATTAGTTTCTTTAACTGAGTTTACTGCATTGGCATTCGAGTTCAAATAATCAATGCATGCCACTGCTGATTGTTGAAAAGTCTGTTTCCTCTGTGATCGAGGCAAACACATTCACATTAATACTCAGTGGTAAGGAGGAGGTAAGCAAGGAGAAATAAAGACAATGACAAAAGAGACAGTGAGTAAGGAAAAGCTCGGGGTCAAATAGCATTGTAGAGACGATGAACAAATAATAATAATAATAATAAAAGGCCGTCAGTCATGGTAATGTTAACTTCTATCTCTCTCTGCTAAATAATCCGAACAATACCCTTACCAAAAAGTGTTGTAGAACTCTATAAAATTCCATATTTTCTATAGAACTTTAAGGACTCTCTATACAAAGCGGTTTCATCTATCGAATTCTATAGAATAAGTTTTCTATAGATCTAAATTTCTATATAAAATTTAATTTAAAAAAATGGCGTCCCCGCTTCTCTATAGAATATGTACGGTTGTCTATAGAGATCGGTTTCTTGTATAGACTTCTATAGAATAAGTTTTCTATAGATCTAAATTTCTATAAACAATCTTTACTTTAAAAAATGGAGTCCCCGCTTTTCAATACAGCTTAAGGTTGTCTATAGAAATCGGTTTTCTGTATAAAATTCTATAGAATTTTTTTTCTATATGAAGATATGTATCTCATGCATATTCATGATAATTTGCATGTTTCCACAGAAAATGTAATTATCATGATCTGTCAAGCAAATGTGACAATTAACATCAATTTTTGTGATTTATATTTTCTTAGTCAATCATTGGCAAATATATTATATGTGTCCGATATTTGTTTACATGTAACTTAAGACGTAAAATAGATATATTGATATATGTAATTTACTAACCAGTAAAAACATGCTCTACTTAATTAACATTATACTCAACTGTATTTTGCTTCAAATGATCTTTATGATGGGGCAGGAGTCTATATAAATATGGTATAGTCGGTTGCCAGATGCCGAGCAATATTGATGATTAATTATCAATCGATTGCTGGTCGCTACTGAATAATCAACTGGTTTTCAACTGGTAAAAAATGGTCTATAGACTTCTTTACAAAAACATTTCTATAGAATTGCGTATAGAAATTTTATAGAATTTGTTTATAGAATTCTATAGAACTTTTGTTGTAAGGGTAGAATCACTGTCACTGCTTGTCATAGTAGTAATGGATAGAAGGATGATCTAAGCTGAACCACGAATCTACGCATACCTGTCCGAACATCCTGTTGACAACATGCATAATAAAACATTATAACTTCAAATACAAAGATCAAATACAAAGTCAATGTCTTACCAGACGCCATCCTGATGATTGTTCTTCACTCACATTCAACGATGCAATGTGACTATGCGAGAGAGGTGATTTAAACTGTGCTTGATATACGTCGCACTTGAAACTCGTCTATTTTTTATTTTAGAAATCTGTGCGGATAACACTCGAATCTGCACAGATTTCTAGAATCAAAAGTAGTTTCAAGTGCGACAAATAAAGATCTTATTCAGAAATGCTAATTTTCATGCACTGTACTTGTATGGAATTGTATCTTCTTTCAAGTACTTCCTCTAAATAGAATGAAGAGTGTCCAGTTTTCTCTTTACAATTTATTGTGAGCTTCATTCAGGATGTGACTTCTGTCTATTACTTTGCTCTATGTTTATAAGATGCACTTATCACGATCGACTGCTATCAGTCCATTGCCTTGATGTTACTCGTTAGCTTCACTCTTGTGCTTGCGGCCCATGGGATCGCTGATCTCCGAAATAGCGGAGGGAGAACAAGATGATGATGATGATGTAGTTTACATTATGATCTAAATAAACATTCAAGTAACAGCAGCTTTACTTAAAAAAAAAAAAGGATGTATATGTGTGTGTGCGTGTGTGTGTTGTGTGTGCGTGTGTGTGGGGGTAGTATCCTCTGTCTCTCCCCTTTATTTGCCCTCCCTCTCTCTCTCTCTCTCTCTCTCATTAGGTACCACTCCAATCAATGTCCTCCCCATTTATATCTCTAATCTCCCATCTCTCTCATCCTTCCTATAACACTCTCATCTCCTCTATCTCTCTCATCCTTCCTATATCACTCTGATCTCCTCTATCTCTCTCATCCTTTCTATATCACTCTGATGTCCTCTATCTCTCTCATCCTTTCTATATCACTCTCATCTCCTCTATCTCTCTCTCTCATCCTTCCTATATCACTCTCATCTCCTCTATCTCTCTCATCCTTTCTATATCACTCTGATGTCCTCTATCTCTCTCATCCTTTTTATATCACTCTGATCTCCTCTATCTCTGTCATCCTTTCTATATCACTCTGATGTCCTCTATCTCTCTCATCCTTTTTATATCACTCTGATCTCCTCTATCTCTGTCATCCTTTCTATATCACTCTGATCTCCTCTATCTCTGTCATCCTTTCTATATCACTCTGATGTCCTCTATCTCTCTCATCCTTTCTATATCACTCTGATCTCCTCTATCTCTGTCATCCTTTCTATATCACTCTCATCTCCTCTATCTCTCTCATCCTTTCTATATCACTCTCATCTCCTCTATCTCTCTCTCTCATCCTTCCTATATCACTCTGATCTCCTCTATCTCTCTCATTCTTTCTATATCACTCTGATGTCCTCTATCTCTCTCATCCTTTCTATATCACTCTGATCTCCTCTATCTCTCTCATCCTTTCTATATCACTCTGATGTCCTCTATCTCTCTCATCCTTCCTATATCACTCTGATCTCCTCTATCTCTCTCATTCTTTCTATATCACTCTCATCTCCTCTATCTCTCTCTCTCATCCTTTGTATATCACTCTGATCTCCTCTATCTCTCTCATCCTTTCTATATCACTCTGATGTCCTCTATCTCTCTCATCCTTTTTATATCACTCTGATCTCCTCTATCTCTGTCATCCTTTCTATATCACTCTGATGTCCTCTATCTCTCTCATCCTTTCTATATCACTCTGATCTTCTCTATCTCTCTCATTCTTTCTATATCACTCTGATCTCCTCTATCTCTCTCATTCTTTCTATATCACTCTGATCTCCTCTATCTCTCTCATCCTTTCTATATCACTCTCATCTCCTCTATCTCTGTCATCCTTTCTATATCACTCTGATCTCCTCTATCTCTGTCATCCTTTCTATATCACTCTGATCTCCTCTATCTCTCTCATTCTTTCTATATCACTCTCATCTCCTCTATCTCTCTCATCCTTTTTATATCACTCTGATCTCCTCTATCTCTGTCATCCTTTCTATATCACTCTGATGTCCTCTATCTCTCTCATCCTTTTTATATCACTCTGATCTCCTCTATCTCTGTCATCCTTTCTATATCACTCTCATCTCCTCTATCTCTGTCATCCTTTCTATATCACTCTGATGTCCTCTATCTCTCTCATCCTTTCTATATCACTCTGATCTCCTCTATCTCTGTCATCCTTTCTATATCACTCTCATCTCCTCTATCTCTCTCATCCTTTCTATATCACTCTCATCTCCTCTATCTCTCTCTCTCTCATCCTTCCTATATCACTCTGATCTCCTCTATCTCTCTCATTCTTTCTATATCACTCTGATGTCCTCTATCTCTCTCATCCTTTCTATATCACTCTGATCTCCTCTATCTCTCTCATCCTTTCTATATCACTCTGATGTCCTCTATCTCTCTCATCCTTCCTATATCACTCTGATCTCCTCTATCTCTGTCATCCTTTCTATATCACTCTCATCTCCTCTATCTCTCTCATCCTTTCTATATCACTCTCATCTCCTCTATCTCTCTCTCTCATCCTTCCTATATCACTCTGATCTCCTCTATCTCTCTCATTCTTTCTATATCACTCTGATGTCCTCTATCTCTCTCATCCTTTCTATATCACTCTGATCTCCTCTATCTCTCTCATCCTTTCTATATCACTCTGATGTCCTCTATCTCTCTCATTCTTTCTATATCACTCTGATCTCCTCTATCTCTGTCATCCTTTCTATATCACTCTGATGTCCTCTATCTCTCTCATCCTTTCTATATCACTCTGATCTTCTCTATCTCTCTCATTCTTTCTATATCACTCTGATCTCCTCTATCTCTCTCATTCTTTCTATATCACTCTGATCTCCTCTATCTCTCTCATCCTTTCTATATCACTCTCATCTCCTCTATCTCTGTCATCCTTTCTATATCACTCTGATCTCCTCTATCTCTGTCATCCTTTCTATATCACTCTGATCTCCTCTATCTCTCTCATTCTTTCTATATCACTCTCATCTCCTCTATCTCTCTCATCCTTTTTATATCACTCTGATCTCCTCTATCTCTGTCATCCTTTCTATATCACTCTGATGTCCTCTATCTCTCTCATCCTTTTTATATCACTCTGATCTCCTCTATCTCTGTCATCCTTTCTATATCACTCTGATCTCCTCTATCTCTGTCATCCTTTCTATATCACTCTGATGTCCTCTATCTCTCTCATCCTTTTTATATCACTCTGATCTCCTCTATCTCTGTCATCCTTTCTATATCACTCTGATCTCCTCTATCTCTGTCATCCTTTCTATATCACTCTGATGTCCTCTATCTCTCTCATCCTTTCTATATCACTCTGATCTCCTCTATCTCTGTCATCCTTTCTATATCACTCTCATCTCCTCTATCTCTCTCATCCTTTCTATATCACTCTCATCTCCTCTATCTCTCTCTCTCTCATCCTTCCTATATCACTCTGATCTCCTCTATCTCTCTCATTCTTTCTATATCACTCTGATGTCCTCTATCTCTCTCATCCTTTCTATATCACTCTGATCTCCTCTATCTCTCTCATCCTTTCTATATCACTCTGATGTCCTCTATCTCTCTCATCCTTCCTATATCACTCTGATCTCCTCTATCTCTCTCATTCTTTCTATATCACTCTCATCTCCTCTATCTCTCTCTCTCATCCTTTTTATATCACTCTGATCTCCTCTATCTCTCTCATCCTTTCTATATCACTCTGATGTCCTCTATCTCTCTCATCCTTTTTATATCACTCTGATCTCCTCTATCTCTGTCATCCTTTCTATATCACTCTGATGTCCTCTATCTCTCTCATCCTTTCTATATCACTCTGATCTTCTCTATCTCTCTCATTCTTTCTATATCACTCTGATCTCCTCTATCTCTCTCATTCTTTCTATATCACTCTGATCTCCTCTATCTCTCTCATCCTTTCTATATCACTCTCATCTCCTCTATCTCTGTCATCCTTTCTATATCACTCTGATCTCCTCTATCTCTGTCATCCTTTCTATATCACTCTGATCTCCTCTATCTCTGTCATCCTTTCTATATCACTCTCATCTCCTCTATCTCTCTCATCCTTTCTATATCACTCTCATCTCCTCTATCTCTCTCTCTCTCATCCTTCCTATATCACTCTGATCTCCTCTATCTCTCTCATTCTTTCTATATCACTCTGATCTCCTCTATCTCTGTCATCCTTTCTATATCACTCTCATCTCCTCTATCTCTCTCATCCTTTCTATATCACTCTCATCTCCTCTATCTCTCTCTGATGTCCTCTATCTCTCTCATCCTTTTTATATCACTCTGATCTCCTCTATCTCTCTCATCCTTTCTATATCACTCTGATCTCCTCTATCTCTGTCATTCTTTCTATATCACTCTGATCTCCTCTATCTCTCTCATCCTTTCTATATCACTCTGATGTCCTCTATCTCTCTCATCCTTTCTATATCACTCTGATCTCCTCTATCTCTGTCATTCTTTCTATATCACTCTGATCTCCTCTATCTCTCTCATCCTTTCTATATCACTCTGATGTCCTCTATCTCTCTCATCCTTTTTATATCACTCTGATCTCCTCTATCTCTGTCATTCTTTCTATATCACTCTGATCTCCTCTATCTCTGTCATTCTTTCTATATCACTCTGATGTCCTCTATCTCTCTCATTCTTTCTATATCACTCTCATCTCCTCTATCTCTCTCATCCTTTCTATATCACTCTGATGTCCTCTATCTCTCTCATCCTTTTTATATCACTCTGATCTCCTCTATCTCTGTCATTCTTTCTATATCACTCTGATGTCCTCTATCTCTCTCATCCTTTTTATATCACTCTGATCTCCTCTATCTCTGTCATTCTTTCTATATCACTCTGATGTCCTCTATCTCTCTCATCCTTTCTATATCACTCTGATCTCCTCTATCTCTGTCATTCTTTCTATATCACTCTGATCTCCTCTATCTCTGTCATTCTTTCTATATCACTCTGATCTCCTCTATCTCTGTCATTCTTTCTATATCACTCTGATGTCCTCTATCTCTCTCATCCTTTTTATATCACTCTGATCTCCTCTATCTCTGTCATCCTTTTTATATCACTCTGATCTCCTCTATCTCTGTCATCCTTTTTATATCACTCTCATCTCCTCTATCTCTCTCATCCTTTCTATATCACTCTCATCTCCTCTATCTCTCTCTCTCTCATCCTTCCTATATCACTCTGATCTCCTCTATCTCTCTCATTCTTTCTATATCACTCTGATGTCCTCTATCTCTCTCATCCTTTCTATATCACTCTGATCTCCTCTATCTCTCTCATCCTTTCTATATCACTCTGATGTCCTCTATCTCTCTCATCCTTCCTATATCACTCTGATCTCCTCTATCTCTGTCATCCTTTCTATATCACTCTCATCTCCTCTATCTCTCTCATCCTTTCTATATCACTCTCATCTCCTCTATCTCTCTCTCTCATCCTTCCTATATCACTCTGATCTCCTCTATCTCTCTCATTCTTTCTATATCACTCTGATGTCCTCTATCTCTCTCATCCTTTCTATATCACTCTGATCTCCTCTATCTCTCTCATCCTTTCTATATCACTCTGATGTCCTCTATCTCTCTCATTCTTTCTATATCACTCTGATCTCCTCTATCTCTGTCATCCTTTCTATATCACTCTGATGTCCTCTATCTCTCTCATCCTTTCTATATCACTCTGATCTTCTCTATCTCTCTCATTCTTTCTATATCACTCTGATCTCCTCTATCTCTCTCATTCTTTCTATATCACTCTGATCTCCTCTATCTCTCTCATCCTTTCTATATCACTCTCATCTCCTCTATCTCTGTCATCCTTTCTATATCACTCTGATCTCCTCTATCTCTGTCATCCTTTCTATATCACTCTGATCTCCTCTATCTCTCTCATTCTTTCTATATCACTCTCATCTCCTCTATCTCTCTCATCCTTTTTATATCACTCTGATCTCCTCTATCTCTGTCATCCTTTCTATATCACTCTGATGTCCTCTATCTCTCTCATCCTTTTTATATCACTCTGATCTCCTCTATCTCTGTCATCCTTTCTATATCACTCTGATCTCCTCTATCTCTGTCATCCTTTCTATATCACTCTGATGTCCTCTATCTCTCTCATCCTTTTTATATCACTCTGATCTCCTCTATCTCTGTCATCCTTTCTATATCACTCTGATCTCCTCTATCTCTGTCATCCTTTCTATATCACTCTGATGTCCTCTATCTCTCTCATCCTTTCTATATCACTCTGATCTCCTCTATCTCTGTCATCCTTTCTATATCACTCTCATCTCCTCTATCTCTCTCATCCTTTCTATATCACTCTCATCTCCTCTATCTCTCTCTCTCTCATCCTTCCTATATCACTCTGATCTCCTCTATCTCTCTCATTCTTTCTATATCACTCTGATGTCCTCTATCTCTCTCATCCTTTCTATATCACTCTGATCTCCTCTATCTCTCTCATCCTTTCTATATCACTCTGATGTCCTCTATCTCTCTCATCCTTCCTATATCACTCTGATCTCCTCTATCTCTCTCATTCTTTCTATATCACTCTCATCTCCTCTATCTCTCTCTCTCATCCTTTTTATATCACTCTGATCTCCTCTATCTCTCTCATCCTTTCTATATCACTCTGATGTCCTCTATCTCTCTCATCCTTTCTATATCACTCTGATCTTCTCTATCTCTCTCATTCTTTCTATATCACTCTGATCTCCTCTATCTCTCTCATTCTTTCTATATCACTCTGATCTCCTCTATCTCTCTCATCCTTTCTATATCACTCTCATCTCCTCTATCTCTGTCATCCTTTCTATATCACTCTGATCTCCTCTATCTCTGTCATCCTTTCTATATCACTCTGATCTCCTCTATCTCTGTCATCCTTTCTATATCACTCTCATCTCCTCTATCTCTCTCATCCTTTCTATATCACTCTCATCTCCTCTATCTCTCTCTCTCTCATCCTTCCTATATCACTCTGATCTCCTCTATCTCTCTCATTCTTTCTATATCACTCTGATCTCCTCTATCTCTGTCATCCTTTCTATATCACTCTCATCTCCTCTATCTCTCTCATCCTTTCTATATCACTCTCATCTCCTCTATCTCTCTCTGATGTCCTCTATCTCTCTCATCCTTTTTATATCACTCTGATCTCCTCTATCTCTCTCATCCTTTCTATATCACTCTGATCTCCTCTATCTCTGTCATTCTTTCTATATCACTCTGATCTCCTCTATCTCTCTCATCCTTTCTATATCACTCTGATGTCCTCTATCTCTCTCATCCTTTCTATATCACTCTGATCTCCTCTATCTCTGTCATTCTTTCTATATCACTCTGATCTCCTCTATCTCTCTCATCCTTTCTATATCACTCTGATGTCCTCTATCTCTCTCATCCTTTTTATATCACTCTGATCTCCTCTATCTCTGTCATTCTTTCTATATCACTCTGATCTCCTCTATCTCTGTCATTCTTTCTATATCACTCTGATGTCCTCTATCTCTCTCATTCTTTCTATATCACTCTCATCTCCTCTATCTCTCTCATCCTTTCTATATCACTCTGATGTCCTCTATCTCTCTCATCCTTTTTATATCACTCTGATCTCCTCTATCTCTGTCATTCTTTCTATATCACTCTGATGTCCTCTATCTCTCTCATCCTTTTTATATCACTCTGATCTCCTCTATCTCTGTCATTCTTTCTATATCACTCTGATGTCCTCTATCTCTCTCATCCTTTCTATATCACTCTGATCTCCTCTATCTCTGTCATTCTTTCTATATCACTCTGATCTCCTCTATCTCTGTCATTCTTTCTATATCACTCTGATCTCCTCTATCTCTGTCATTCTTTCTATATCACTCTGATGTCCTCTATCTCTCTCATCCTTTTTATATCACTCTGATCTCCTCTATCTCTGTCATCCTTTTTATATCACTCTGATCTCCTCTATCTCTGTCATCCTTTTTATATCACTCTGATGTCCTCTATCTCTCTCATCCTTTCTATATCACTCTGATGTCCTCTATCTCTCTCATCCTTCCTATATCACTCTGATCTCCTCTATCTCTCTCATCCTTTCTATATCACTCTGATGTCCTCTATCTCTGTCATTCTTTCTATATCACTCTGATCTCCTCTATCTCTGTCATCCTTTCTATATCACTCTGATCTCCTCTATCTCTCTCATCCTTTCTATATCACTCTCATCTCCTCCGTCTGTCTGTTCTCCTCCCCCTTCTGTGAACCCATGCTTATCCCCCCTCTCTCTCTCTCTCTCCCCTCACTGCACCTGTTAAAACTTAGTTATCGTTCACCCATCCTCTTTTATCTGCATTCTCCCTCTCTCAGCTCTTTATTCTTCTTTGTCCCTCTCTCTCAGCTCCCTATTCTACTATCTCCCTCTCAGCTCCCTATTCTACTATCTCCCTCTCTCAGCTCCCTATTCTACTATCTCCCTCTCTCAGCTCCCTATTCTACTATCTCCCTCTTTCAGCTCCCTATTCTACTATCTCCCTCTCTCAGCTCCCTATTCTACTATCTCCCTCTCTCAGCTCTTTATTCTTCTTTTTCTCTCTCACTCAGCTCCCTATTCTACTATCTCCCTCTCTCAGCTCCCTATTCTACTATCTCCCTCTATCAGCTCCCTATTCTACTATCTCCCTCTTTCAGCTCCCTATTCTACTATCTCCCTCTCTCAGCTCCCTATTCTACTATCTCCCTCTCTCAGCTCCCTATTCTACTATCTCCCTCTCTCAGCTCCCTATTCTACTATCTCCCTCTCTCAGCTCCCTATTCTACTATCTCCCTCTCTCAGCTCCCTATTCTACTATCTCCCTCTCTCAGCTCCCTATTCTACTATCTCCCTCTCTCAGCTCCCTATTCTACTATCTCCCTCTCTCAGCTCCCTATTCTACTATCTCCCTCTCTCAGCTCCCTTTTCTACTATCTCCCTCTCTCAGCTCCCTATTCTACTATCTCCCTCTCTCAGCTCTTTATTCTTCTTTTTCTCTTTCTCTCATCTCCCTATTCTTCTATCTCCCTCTGTCAGCTCCCTATTTCCCTCCTCCACATTCTACATGTATTCCTTTTCTTATTACTCTTTTTTTCTTCAAATGACAATAAACAGTGAAATAATCCAGTGCAATCAATAATTTAATAGATATTGGGTAGAAAAATACAGAGCTCTACATAATTATGTCAAGTATGTATTTCTACACAGTATTGTATTCAACACTACACTATTGCATCGTTCATTTAAAAAAAACTATTTGCAAAAATAGACAGTTCTGCAAATGATAATCACATAATATGAATGTCACTTCATTTAATAGTTATAGTTAAATCAACTTAATAAATCGTTTGATCATGACCGTCATTTGAGGTATGTAATTTATCTAGACTTTGCACATCAGTATACATCATCAAGTATGAATTTGGACTTATTCAGCATAATCTAAAATCTAAAATCTGAAATCTGAAATCTAAAATCTTAATATCATGGAAACAAGGGAATGAAATGTTATCCGTTGGGCATTCCTTGTGCGATGAAGTTCTTGCATACCCTTTCATTTAGCTTAACAATGTAAACTTGTAATCTCTGTAAGAGAGGAATGTATGCTGCACATAGTGTTAAAGCCTGTGTGCACTAGTTTGGCCAGGAGGGATTAGAGCTCCCTGCATGGTTACTGACAGGTGGCTATCTCATCAACTCAGCTCTTATTTAACATAAGAAAAGGGGGACCATGGGGGACCAACGGGTACCGATTATGCATTGTTTGTTACAAAGAGGGAGCAAGTAGCTGCAAGTAGTGCAGTGGGGCCTTAATTTCCTTCCAACTATCAGATGTACACTCACTCACACTGCCTTGACAGTACACCAACAGGAAAGGACATTATTCAAGCAGTCTAACTCCAAAGAGGATTTCAAGTCCAAAAATCAATTCTAATAGACTGAGATGGTGAGAGTACAGGCTCTGGGAGTAATACATAACGTCACATTGGTCAACTCTCTTTCAATACAGCAATGCATACTGAATGCTCTTTGTGTCAAAATATCCATACACATACAAGAATGAATACATGAATTTACAGTATAAATGGAAGCTCAATGCCTTGGTCAATATTCTCTTATGGTAAAGAGTCTTTCTTTAAATCACAAACACCAAGTGTAGAGACAATAAACAAAATCTTGTCAGTACAGATGTCATGCTTGCTTATTGAATCGCAATATCATCCATAGAAATGGTTGTATTGGTGATACAACTTTCCTGAACTAAATACTTGAATGGATGATATAAATTAAAATGAGAGTTGGTAACAGGAATGTCGGGAGGGGGAGGGGGGGGGGGGGGGGGTTCGCAGGTACATTTCTTTACACATCAGTAAGCATGTTCAGGAATATTTGGTTAAAATGTCCAATGCCAAACTGCTGTTATCATATCATTATTTGACTAAGAAACATTTCAGGAATGTGAAGGCCTATATTAATTACTGTTGCACAAATATATATATATTATATATCTAAAAAGAACCTTCCACTACATACAGCCTAGGTAAACCAAATAACAAGAAAACAATTAAAAAAGAATCACACACAAACAATTACTTAAAAAATTACAAGACCAAGCGTACAAGAAAAAGCCCTAATAAAACCAACTGTAATTGTAGAGTATTTTGGCACGTAGGTACACTAAGTGTATCTCTGCCTATGCTCTTTGTATATGTACTAATAGATACTGCAGCATCAACTGATATGATATCACATTTCAGAGAATCAACAAGGTACCAATATTGCAATTGGAAGAAACGTCACTAGAGCTAAATACACACAAAATAATCACTCAAATTATAATATTGTACATGTATATTGAGCGTTTAAACAGCTTCAATTATCTCTAACTTGCTTCACTTGCATTAAATATCTCTTGTTTAATGTAGCCCATTGAAAAATAACACAATTCTTTGTTTGATATCGTAATTATTGTTCCTGTTATCATACGAAATGTGATATTTCACAAAAATACTGTGTACTCTTTATTACAGCACCAGAAAAATAGATTTACATCTACATTTATTTTACAATGACTGCCTTAATAAAATAAAAAAATAACAAAACAAAAAAGTTTTTATTATGACTGACATGAACCCCTATTATGCTACTAAATTTCAGAGTTTGCTGGTTACTAGTCACTTACACTTAGCAGCAACAATTTCAGCTACTTTCTCAATGAATTCAAAGGTGTTCACATAGTCAGCACGGGTGACACTGCAAGATGAAAGAGAGAGAGAGGAAAGAAAGAATAACTTCTGCATCAGCTACTAACTCAATGAGTCACCCATTATAAATACTCAAAGAACTAACACACTTTGGGAGTAAACTATTTTGTGTGAGATCTATTCTCTGTTTGAAGGATTGAAATATTTCATAAGAACACATTCACATAGGTCAAGGATAATTGTTTGGCCTCCCCTACTGTCAGGTAGTAAACCATCATTCTAAATATTCATCTTCTTATAAAGTGGTAATAACACCAGATATTCATTAGCCCTGTACAAATCTTAAATATACACATTCCCTTTCATGTAAAAAGGGGTGTTTCAAAGCAATATTTGTCTCCCTATTAAAATGAAATTCATGATTAAATCGCTTTATATTGACTACCAATCAAAGGGCTCCCCCCAAAGAAAAAAGAAAAATAAATAAATAAATAAAAAATAAATAAAAAATAAAAATTAATACAAAATAAATCAATAAATTAAAAATTACTAAATAATAATAATAGTTTGTTTGACTCTCTAAAATTGGGACGAATGAGGTCGCAGAGAAAAGAAAATATTTTTTAACAATAGCCCCTATTTTACAATATAATTGGATGCCAGAAATCGTTTAAAAAAAAACTTAATATTGGAACATGTAGTATGGGAAATTTCCAAATTACTCTCTAACTATTAAACTTTACACCAAAGAACTTTTCATTGATCTCCTTTGAAACTCTGATGAATTGTTTCATGACGAAAACTCGTCATTTAAAATTGAAACCCCCATTTGACTTTCACCACTACTACTTGTACTAGAGCAGAGATTGTGATAAGTCCTAAGTAAACACTAGCGTTGTAATCCACCCCCACCGAGACCTTGATGAGGTGATAGAGAGAGAGATAAGCATGATAGGGGGAAAGCATGGATGGGGAAAGGAAGGGAGTAGGGAGAAAGAGACACATGCAGGGGTTCGCTGCCAGAGTTAAAATCGTTGTTATATCGCCAATTATGGGTCATTTTGCTTCGTTTGAACTTTCATTTTGGTCTTCATCTAACTTATTAGTGATTTTTTGACATGAAAATATCTTAAAACAAGTAAAATACTTATTTCCTACTTCTCATTTCCTTTCAGGCAGAGCCTCAGTAAGAGTTTGTTTACACTAGTATTACGTAAGATGATGAAGAGTCCAGCTGCAATTCAATATCATAATCTCTCACGCAGAGCCTCAAGGCTCTGTCCAAGTTTTTAACGAGAGAAACAAAATTGGGGTAGTCCAACCCCACCAGATTCCCATTGGTGCCTGTGTAATAGTAGGAGCTCTCTCAAAGTTTTAACGAGAGAAACGAAATTGGGGTAGTCCAACCCCACCAGATTCCCATTGACTGCTGTGCTATAGTGGTGGGGTATAATTTTAACGAGAGCTTTTCGTAATGTAATCAGATAATTGTAAAAAAGAGAAAATCCCCATTTTCAGTGTTTTTCAAGAAAAGTTGATAATTGAAGCCTTTTAGAAATCTGTGAAATGAAATGGTACTTACTTTGCCATTCCCTTGATGCAGATAGCGAGATCTTTGGTCATTGTACCGCCCTCTATAGTTTCAATACAGGCTTCTTCTAGGGCTGTAGAAAACTTAGCAAGGGCTTCGTTATTATCCAACTTGGCTCTGTGTGCGAGACCACGGGTCCATGCAAAGATGGAAGCTGAATAAGGTTAAAGAGAAACATGAACATTATTGATACAATGCTATGTGACTTCTAAAGATGAAGATATTAATGGTTCAACTTAGCATGATGTGCAAGACCGTGAGTCCATGCAAAGATGGAAGCTGAATTAAAGAGAAACATAAACATTATGGAAATTGTATTATTTACTCAGCACTTTCAAGAAATATAACAATAAAACAATATAATCATGGTAAATACAAAATGAGAATGACAAAAAACTGTGCAAATACAAATTTGTGTAGCATTATTCTGAGTGCAAAAGATGGCGGCCAGGGAAGAAGAGAGCAAACTTAATTACTGTAACCGTAAAGGTCCCTCCACCCATGGACCTATTACGGATGGACAACGTGATTCTTTCTTTGATCCAATGATAGTCGCCGCCTTCTGATTATGTGCATCTTAATGAGAACATTCAGCTGTTTTAATAATAACGACTGCATAAGTATTTTCAGTCATTGACAAAGGAGCAGTTTCCCTCTCTTGGGTTTTGTTTGGATGGTGTGCTCTGTAAGAGTGTGTCTTAAATGAAAAGCATCCCCAATGGGGAGCAGCAAAGTTGAAAAGCAGACGATTTTGGTGATATGAAATGTATTATCACTGATTCGCACAAGTTCGCACACACCCATGACCTTATAAAACAGTTAGAAGGCCATGATCTTTATAAGCCCTGTGCTTTGTAACTCTGGAATATTATGAGGAAATAGGGGGAAAAGGGATTTTAAATCACAACCCAAAAAACCCCCCAAAAACCTCTATCTGGTAATATCAACATGTTTTTCAAAATAAAATACATGTACAGTACACGGAACAACAATTTCTGATTATAAGCCAGAACTGCACATCGATTTTCCATGATTTAGGCGAGTTATTATCTTCTGCGCATGTAGAGTAACATGTGTAAAATCACTATCTTGATTCTGTCCCAGCTTTTTGGCGGTGACCATCATGAGATCAAAGTGACGAAACATGTACTGTATTATTGAGACGACATTGACGGAGACAATCACAATGAATTTGTTAAGAAAACAATGAATGTCCATCCGTAATAGGTCCATGCTCCACCAAACCAACTGATGCACTCAGAAGACTGGTAAAAATATAGCATAAGGACAAATAAGAGAGTAACAAAATTAATCAAGGATAAACAATAAAGAATATAAAGAAAGGCGAGGCACAAGCAAATGTAACGCCAACATAGAAATTAAGTACACATTATATATATAACATATTAGAAAATTTACAATTTCAATAACATAATAGCATTGCCTCTCCATAAAATTATGATGTAACTAACATGCTCAATATTTTATACCGGGGTTTTCTTTACCTGATTAATTGCTATCAATATTACATGTATATTAAATAACTTTGAAATAAAATGAAACTATTATCCGGACTTTATGTCACATATTTGATTGTTCACATATATAACTGAAATTGAAATTGAGATTATTGAATTGGAAATGCCCCTTCAGAGATGTCTACATGGAGGTCCAACTGAGTGCATTCAGAAGACTGTTAACAAAATAGCATACGGACAAATAAAGAGAGTAACAAATCAAGGATAAACAATAACAATTTTAAAAAGAAATGAGAGGAAAGAGCAAATGTAATGCCAATATAAAAATTAAGTACACATTATATATTACATTAGAAGGTTCAAATATAATAATACCAGGGTTTTCATTTATCTAATTAAATGTTATCAAAGTATTGCATTAAACAAATTTGAAATAAGATGGAATCATGTTTCGGAATTATATCGCTTTTAGATTGTACACATAATTTATAAATATAACTAAATTTGAATTATTGAATTGAATTTAGAATAAGACAGGTTGCGCGGCGTTGGATGCTTTCCAATCTGTCAGAAAAACAGCTATTGTAAGGATTTCACGCAGGTAAACCATACTCGAGTATCGGGAGAACCATTGATTTGTACAGAGCAAATATTGCTGAGGGGGAGAGACCGGAAGAAAGAGAGGAAACGTAATTCCAAGATATTTTCCCCTTCAATTAGGAGACAACGTGTTTTCGCTGTTATCAACTTCAGAAAATCAGAAGTTGAGAGAACGAATGTTATACCCTGTTTAAAAAGATAAATAGAAATAGTTCTTACTCCTTCTAAAAGTGAGCCGCGCTGTCGGACCTTTTGAGCCTTTTGAGGTATAGTCACTTTGGCAGGCATTTGAAATCACGCATCTCTGATTAATCGCCAGCGTCTCGGGCATGCTTTTTCATCGCCCAATTCTCAAAAGTCGATGCGATTTGCGCCTTTTGTTTAGAGAACAAAGGGGCATTCCAGAATGCATTCCAGAATGTGCGCATTCTGGAATGCCCCTTTGTTCTCTAGACAATAGGCGCAGGTCGCATCGATTTTTTTGAGAATGTGGCTAGAATGTGCGCATTCTGGATACATTCCAGAAAGATTAACAAGGGCATTCTGAATGCATTCCGAATGCCAGTTGAATAAATACGTGGCGCCTAAGTAAACCTAGCATTCTATTTGAACGGGAGATGATATAAACGACATGACTACAATGTTATATGACTTCTAAAGATAAAGATGTTCATGGTTCAACTTAGCACAATGTGCAAGCACTCGAGTCCATGCAAAGATGGAAGTGGAATAAGATTAAAGAGAAACATGGACATTATTGATACAATGTTATATGACTTCTAAAGATAAAGATATTCATGGTTCAACTTAGCATGATGTGCAAGCCCACAAGTCCACATTAAGATAGTACTTACCAACTGAGTTAGTAGATGTTTCTTTGCCTTGTTGATGCATTCTATAATGTCTTGTGACTGTAGTAAGACACATCATACCTAATACACATTGAGTTAGTACTTACCAACTGAGTTAGTAGATGTTTCTTTGCCTTGTTGATGCATTCTATAATGTCTTGTGACTGTAGTAAAACACACCATACCTAATACACATTGAGATAGTACTTACCAACTGAGTTAGTAGATGTTTCTTAGCCTTGTTGATGCATTCTATAATGTCTTGTGACTGTAGTAAGACACACCATACCTAATACACATTAAGATAGTACTTACCAACTGAGTTAGTAGATGTTTCTTTGCCTTGTTGATGCATTCTATAATGTCTTGTGACTGTGCCATGAGCAGCTTCTGATTCGACCGTCTTCCCATCAGGGCAGATCAGTACTGATGTCATCATACCAAGGGATCCATAGCCTACAATCAACAATGCACAAATAATTACATTGACATTGAATGCATGGTGTGTATGTAGACAGCTCTGTAATGTAGTAGTTGTCTCTGATCAGATTAAATCATGAGCTAGTGTTCTTCATGAAAGCCTTCATCCTTTATTGATGGCAAAATTTCATTTAAATTGTATCATAATGTGAAAGAGGATATCATTAAAGACACATTTCTGCAAGGATTTTTAAAATCGAATTGAAGTTGAATATTAATGTAAAATACAAATATTTAGGTTTTGTGCGTACAATCCAAAAATTATGTATATTTTAATCAATATTCGTCATCAGAAATGTTTTGTTTTTTTTGTTTTTTTTTGGGGGGGGGGGGGGAGAGAA
>JAVYIG010017163.1:0-27571 GCA_035222895.1 Strongylocentrotus droebachiensis
TCCATGGGCTTTTTGAGATATCAAGACATGAATACAAGATATCTGCACACAAGTCCAATGAACCTAAATCACACCATACTGAATATTCATAGAATTGTAAAAATCTACTGATAATATATTTATGACAGCTCTCCTTGTTATAAACTCTGAAAACTGTTAATAAATTCTTTTAGTCTCTTGCTCAATTTACCATCTCCAGAAGCATTAATAAATTAAAAGGAAAGAATAAATGTAAAATCTCTAAATCATTCCCCGAACTCTAACGTAGATTATCGGGTCAACAATATCCCCGCTTCGAGGATCAGGAACATAACAGATTCAGATTCAGATGTTGCATATGGAGGTATACAAAGGGTAAATAAATGGTTAAAGTTATAGACACATTGCTGCTGAAATGAGCATCACTGTTAAACCTATCCTACATAATCTGCCAAACTTGTTCAAGGCTTCTACAAGTTGGGTTCCCCAATCGCTATACCAAACATTACACAGTCATGTTATTAACTCATCTAGCGATTATCCTTAAATAAAAAAAAACAAACAAACAATGCAAACAACGATAAAAAATAAAAAAAATTCAAGTACAGAAAGAAACCCTACAGTACAAATGTTGACATGTATTTATAGAGAGAGAATATTATATTAAGCTGTCTCACTTACTATAATAACGTTTCCACACAGTAGCAAGCTGGTATTTTTGGTGATATGTGAACACAGATGAAGCATGGCTGGACGGCAGTTAGGGGGCCCAGTCAGAAGTAAGATTTGAGGTCTGTAACAAGTAATAATGTCCAAATACCAATGATTAGTATTGATATTGCCTTGATTGAACGAAATTAACCTTCAATAGTATAAGTTGGCTGAAGTGGGTGCAGAAAAATCAGAGGAAAATAAATCTGGAAGTGTGTTAGCACAACACATTTGGCCTAATAATCCAACACAAATCTACCCACCCAGAACTTGTATAATTCCTTAATAGCTATAGAGTTTTAAGGTCTTCCATGATTAACTAATACATAAACAGATGGTTACAGTGCACAAAATGTGTATGTGTAATGACGATGAGCTGCAATGATAAATTATTCAACCAACAGACATTATGCTGGTTATGTGGTTATTTTTTTACTCACCAATCATTGAAACATACCCTGGAATCTTTGTACATGTATGTTTCTTGAAATAAGAAGATCCTCAAATACACTGAATTTCTACTGTAAAAAGATAATTCATGGTCCAATGCAATATCTGCTTCTTGGAAGTGTCAAAATTCAGAATATTTTTGCAGGTTCTAATCTTCAAACAGTTTTTCTTCATAATGATGATACTATTTGAGTAGCAAGCTAAATATTAGAGTATGAACAGGGCATGACCTTTGACCTACCTGAATGTCTTGACATGCTCTGGTACGTTGCCTAGCTTGATAGTTGTCTGGATTGCTCTCTTGTATAAAAACGCTTGGTTATGAGTCTCCCCAATTTACCTCTGTTACAAACATGAACAATAAAGATAATAGATATTTACCTTTAATATCAAATGAGCAGAGCAATCACATACTGTAAACACTGTTATTTTCCGCACGATTAATTTTTCGCACTGAGCGACCCCAAAACATATTCGCGGGTCCTTAAATTTGCGTTGCACGCAATTCAGTCTATTCAAAACATGCATAAATAGTCCTGCTTATATTTTCGCGAGTTATAAAATTCGCGCTTGCGATCTTAGCGCGAGATCCGTGAAAACTAATGTAGCGCAAATATTTCCGCATTTACTGTAGTACATTGTAATTCTTGTAAATTGAGAAATATCATCTCTTTCAAAATAAAATCCATAGAAGAAAACTATTCTGCTAGAAGATAAATCCTACATTTGCTTCACACTTGCCATGCCATGAATTTTAGAAACGTTCATTACCCATAGATTTTGCACATCAAGGTTTAAATCATGGTCTGTTCCTTTTCATTCCTTGCTCATTTTTGGGTAAACACAGAGTTTCATGAACTGGTTCTTTTTTACACGTGGTAGCTACATAAAACAAGACAAATGCGACTGCGTCTCCTATATGCCTCCGCCTTTATAAAACCAGTAATTTCAGAAATTGACCTCTGTGACCTATGACTTATGACCTCATTACACCAAAAATCTATTCAGTTAAAGTTTGAAGTTCATATCTCAAGGGGTTCTTGAGATATCGCCATAATGAGGCCAATACCTGGAATTTCATAAGTTGACCTCTGTGACCCTTGACCCACATTCTCCAAAATCCAATCAGATTATCTTTCTATGGTGATACATACTATCCTCCAGTTTGAAGTTAATATCTCAAGTGGTTCTTGAGATATCGCGATAACGAGCTCAATACATGGAATTTCACGAGTTGACCTCTGTGACCTTTGACCCTTGACCTACATACTCCAAAATCTAATCAGATTGTCTTTCCATGGTGAACCATACTAATCTCAAGTTTGAAGTTGATATCTCAAGTGGTTCTTGAGATATCGCGACAACGAGCCGAATACCTGGAATTTCATGAGTTGACCTCTGTGACCCTTGACCTTTGACCTACATACTCCAAAATCTAATCAGGTTGTCTTCCTATGGTGATACATGCTATCATTAAGTTTGAAGTTCATATCTCAACTGGTTCTTGAGATATCGCGATAACGAGGCCAATACCTGGAATTACATAATATTACCCCTGTGACCCTTGAACTATGACCTACATACTCCAAAATCTAATCAGATCGTCTTCCTATGGTCATACATATTATCCCCAAGTTTGAAGTTCATATCTCAACTGGTTCTTGAGATAATGTGTTAACAAGGTCAATACATGGAATTTCATAAGTTGACCTCTGTGACCCTTGACCTTTGACCTACGTGCTCCAAAATCTAATCAGATCGTCTTCCTATGGTGATACATACTATCCTTAAGTTTGAAGTTTAAATCTCAAATGGTTCTTGAGATATCGCGCTAACAAACTCAATACAAGGAATTTCATAAGTTGACCTCTGTGACCTGTGACCTTTGACCTACGTACTCCAAAATCTAATCAGATCGTCTTCCTATGGTGATAAATACTATTCCCGAGTCTTAAGTTTAAATCTTAAATGGTTCTTGAGATATTGTGATAACGGTCAAACGGGACGGACGTACGGACGGACAACCCGAAAACATGATGCCTCCGGCACCACCTTCGGTGGCGGAGGCATAAAAACAAGTTTAACTGTAACTGGGAATTATATCGAATAGTTTTCTTTTGTCAATCAGGACTTTTTGAGTCAAGAGTTTTCATTAAACGCAACTCCAAAGATCTAACACAACTCCCGAAATTGAACACAAGTTGAGAATCAAGTCTGTAGGGCTAGCATTTAAATTTTGGACTTGTGTGTTGAGTAATACTTCTCTAAAGTCCCACCGCACTAGTTTGGCCAGGAGGGATTAGACCTCCCTGCATGGTCACTGACAGGTGGTTATCTCATCAAATAAGCTCTCAATTATTATAAGAAAAAGAGAATCATGGGGGACCAATGGTCACCGTTTAGGCATTGTTTGCTATATAGAGGGCGCAAGTAGCTATAAGTAGTGCAGTGGGGCTTTAAAGTTGGTCTGGTGCAGGTTCTATTCTCAATGAGTCACAGTTTGCTTGCAATGAACTTGGTAGATTTGTATCTTGGTTACAGTCCCACGTACCTGGTTTTGTGCTGTGGACGTACATGTAGAGACCGGAGATGATGGCGATGGTGAGGAGAGCTGCCCACCAGTTGATGAGGAACATGACTCCTACGCAGATGACCGAGGCCACAAGGGCTACCCACATGTTGTAATACTTGAAGGCAGGTCTCCAGCCTAGGTGGGGAACGGGAAGGACAGATAACATGGGAAAAAATACAAACCATTACAGATTAGAAAACTTTCATACCATGTAGCCATAATTTATAAGGTAATATAACATTGAGTTTTTGTTGTAAAACGCCATGGGGCCCCCAATCACATATGAATATTTATGCCGAGGGCTCCTACCCTACCATCATTCAGCAGGTCCTAATGAAGCCCTGTCCCAAAAATTGCCTTTGTACAACAAAAACTCAATAATTATTTGGGGGCTACGAGGCGACGCCCCCGCCCCACACCCTTATATGATATTTTTGCTGGGGCTCCTAGCCTAATATCGTTTAGTAGGTCCTAAGGAAGCCCTATACCCAAAATGGTGCTTTTATCCAGCAAGTAACAGTAATTTCACTAAGCCATCTGACTAAATACAAATGTAGCTAGAGTTATTATAATAATTGTTATCATCTTATGTACATTATGAACTTACCTGGTGACTTTGCTAGGGATGCAGAAAAGCAAGAGAAGTTGATGAGAGCATAGGAAGCCAAGAAAAAGTTTGAGATGAGCGGAGCAATCGTATTCAGATCACCTGTAGTGGAAATAAAAGACAAATGTAGTTATTAGTACCATTCTGTACTACTTCATGTACGATTCATGCATGCATCACAAATAATTGTGCTGCATACATTAACTTTCCATATTCATTATAGAAAACAATATTGACAACAAGCCTAATTTTAATTATTTGAATATATTTGTGGCTTTAATACACCCAGTAATACATGTAAGATCAATTTTACATTTATGAAGCCTAATTTTACAGATAATCTTGATTTCCTGTAACAGCAGAATATGAAGTCTCACAGAATTACAGACTTAAAGAAAGATAGAAAGAAAGAAAGACACAACAAACAAAATATACTAGATACAAAAAATATGGTATCTGAAGATCCATTGAGTACATATGGAATAGATAAGTAATTAGCGTTAAAAAAATGTCTACCCTCAAAGCAAAAAAAAAAGGATCTAGTTATTGCATCCACACAAGCCATGGAAAAGAAAGAAGAATGAGATTTTGTTTTTTCTCTGGGTCCGTCCAGAAAGTTGGGGCAGGTTTTGTGACATACCAGAAGTTAGAAACTATGTCTCCTATCAACTGTAACAAAGTTTGCTCAAATTGAGTTTTGTATATAAAGCATAGCCAACTATCTTCAGAAGTACTCAAGCTTCATGGTGAATCAATATTATTGACCCAAAGTTGATGTAATGTTATATGTATATGGTGTCCATGCAACGCTGGTAAAAAGAGAAATGTGTATTAAGCAAAGATTTTGAAGAAAAGCGACTGAACAGGAACGATTCTGGCAGGGCACTACTATAGATATATCCATTGCATACAAATCTTCAAAAGATAATTTCATCTTCCATGTGTTGTAGAAGATCTCATACCTACGTTACATGGACACCATCATATTTTTTGCCCCAACTTTATGGAATGACCCCTCTATCTCTCAACTCACCTATAGCAATGAATGCGGCAGCGATGAAGAAGGTGAGAACATAGGCCCTCTTGGGTTCATCACCGGCTCCTACACCATGAGCAAAGTACTCAATCTTAGGGAAGATCTTGTCCTTGCAGACAGCCTGTGTCAAAAGTAAAACAAAGTAACGTCCATACAGACATTAGGGGGGTGTTTCACAAAGCCTTCCTTCAATGACAAATGACAAACATCAGTGACAAATCTGCTGATGACCAATCAGAAGCAAGGATTTCAGTAGCTTATAACAAAAACTGTCAATTGTCACTGATTACAAGTTTTGTGAAACTCCTCCAAGGACTTCTATATAGAATGGTAGCAGGTGAACAAATAAGATTTGGCTCGGCACTTAACTGACTTTCATATGCCCCTAAAGAAGCCAGGCCCCCGTTTCATGAAACTTCTTTATCAATAATAAGTTACGATGACTGTTATAAGCTACTGAAATCGTGGCATCTGATTGGTTGAGAGCAAATTTATCATAGAAACTTAGCATTTGTTATTGATAACAAGTTTTAAGAAACAGGGCCCTGATTTGCAAGAATTAGCTCATTATTCATTGTCATGTAATGCATCATATATATTCATTTGGAGGAATCTAACAATTTGATGACACAAAAATCTATGATTCTATCAAAGAATGCAAAATTTCATGTTTGTACTTGTGAATGATCAATGGTGATACACACGCATATCTCACAAGCAAAGCCCCTCAAATATCAAAATAATTTTTTAAGGAGGCCTTTCTGGGATTGCCATACATGAGGAATTTCAGCATCATTTATATTCCAGTCAAACAATTAAATTACCAACAAAAATTTCTCATTAGGTTTAATGAATTGGAACTCCTTTACTACAAGACGTCAGATAGACCTCTTTAAAGATAATTTGAAGATACAAATTAGACTTCAGGCCTGTCCTCATCAGCTTGAGTTTGCCAAATAACCTGCTATTCTAACTATCCTGATTTGCGTCTTCATCAGCCCGCAGTTGCAATTAGCGGGATATTTGGTCGAGAAAATATCCCGAGAAATCCTGGTCTTGTTTCCAAAATATCCCGCTATTTGGAAAATAGCAGGCTAATTGGGCCCATTCCAGATAGTTTGTGATGAGCGTATCGGTCTGGTGGAGACGCAATTTTGAGCTTCGGGATAACATCCTGAGTCTGAAAATAGCGGGTTATTTGGCAAACTTGAGTTGATGAGAACAGGCCTTTTGAAAAGAAATGCCTTCTTACCTGGAACACCTTTGGAGCACTGACCAAGCTGGCCAGAGCAGAGGAGAGAGATGCAGCAAAGATTCCAGCCAGAACTAAAGGCACCCATCCAGAGATGATCTTGGCTGCCTGGAGTGGGATTAAAGGGATGAGATAAGGATTAGATAATCCATCTAAGTCCAACTAGATTTATATTGGTTTTAATAAAAGCAGAAAAATTATAGACACAAATTATTTGTGAAAGCTTGAGCAATATGAGATTAAAAATGAGAAAATTATGAATCTTTGAAGTGGTATAAGTGAAACACAAATTGGCAACACTGTAACGTATCTTGCTGCGATCTACACCCAAGGTAAATATATTCATTACAAAAAGTCTACTTACATATATTGTTACTAAAAGGAAAATATCATACATACATACACAATATGTACTGCGCCTAGAAACAAAGTGTTAGGTGCATTATACATGTGAGCTATTATTATTATTATATATTTAAAATGTGATCACTGGAATCCACTTACAGCCAGGTCATTGACAATCCCATACTCGCACTCGACGGTCCCATTCAGGCATGCAGTAGTGACGTTCCCTGCTATCACGTCGGCGATGCTCCCTGTCGCCTCCCTGATCATGCAGCCTCCTATGAGCCAGGAGAGACCCACGTAGATCACGGTGGAGATCAGGATGGCCCACAGGGTTCCCTTGGGGATGGCCTTCTGGGCATCCTGTGGCGGGATGGTTGGGGGGGGGGGGGGTGCAGAGAGAGGGAGGGGGTGCAGAGAGAGGGAGAGGGGGAGTGAGAGAGAGAGGGAGGGGGAGTGAGGAAGAGAGGGGGGGGGGTGAGGGAGAGAGAGAGGGAGGGGGAGTGAGGGAGAGAGGGGGGGGTGAGGGAGAGAGAGAGGGAGGGGGAGTGAGGGAGAGAGGGGGGGGGGGTGAGGGAGAGAGAGAGAAAGAGGGGTGAGGGAGAGGGGGGGGGGTGAGGGAGAGAGAGAGGGAGGGGGAGTGAGGGAGAGAAGGGGGGGGGGGGGTGGGTGAGGGAGAGAGAGAGGGAGAGGGAGTGAGTGAGAGAGGGAGAGAGAGAGAGAGAGAAGGAATGATGGAGGAGAAATTGAAAGGAGAGAGGGAATGATGGAGGAGTAGAGGAAAGGGAGAGACAGGAAAGATACAGGAGAGAGAGAGAGAGAGGGGGTGGGAAGGAGAGAAGAGAAATTAGGACGAACATAGGGAGATGGAAAGAGATGGAGAAGAAAAAAAGAGAGAAAGGAAAGAGGGGAGGGAGAGGGGAGGGAGAGAGGGAGATAGGGAGAGAGAGAGAGAGAAAGACGGAGAGAGAGAGAGACAGACAGAGAGGGGGAGACAGAGAGACAGAAGGAGATATTAAAGAGAAGAGTGAAGAAATAAAAAAATGTTGACTTAAAATCAATTTACCTGAGGTATTCACATACAATAGTTGACCTGGTATCATAATAGCATCACAGTCATGTTGCTAGAAAAGTACATTACACTTAAAGCATTATTATTTCACAATTACATAAAAACATACCCGGTATACAGTATGTATTTAATTAATTTCCAAGATCCAACAAAGATGCTGAGGCATTCCACAGTTCAGAATTCATAAAATGACATGCAAGAAATGAATACTGCATGTTTAAAAATTATGACCATTATCAATAAATAAAATCCCCTTCAGGTACATGTACATGTAAAATAAGGAGGCCCCATATCTACGACCATAACATTATTCGCAAAATATGAGAACCTGACCTGTCATATTTCATACGTAACACGTGCATAGTAGCCCTAATAGGCACCTGCAAAAACTCATGATTCACCTTGATAAATTTTATCAGGTGTATTCTGTAATTAATCACGCATATCACATCGCAGCAGCATGTACATGTATAGGTCATAAGGTAATTATATCTTTAATATTATGGCAGGGAAACCATTGCTGATTATCCTTTTCCCATCGTCCCCTCCATTGCACTTTCATGACTCGTGGTGGAGTTTCCTGGCAAACACCTCACAATGAGGCCTGTTTTCATCAGCTCGAGATTGCCAAATCTCCCGCTATTTGAACCATCCTGATCGCAAATTATCCAGTTAATTTGCGTCTTCATCAGCCCGAAGTTGCAATTAGCGGGATATTTGGTCGAGATAATCATCCCAAGAAATCTTGGGCTAGTTTGCAAAATATCCCGCTATTTGTCCGGTGCGTTTTCACCAGCCCGAAGACTCGCACTATACGCGAATGCTGAGCAAAATATCTCGAGCTCGAGTTTCAAGTTTCAAAGTCAAGTCTCGAGCTGATGAAGACGCAATTTGTAACTTCGGGATTATTTCCCAAATGAGAAATAGCGGGCTACTTGGCAATCTTGAGCTGATGAAAACAGGCCTAATGATTACACACACATGGTTATGCCAACTATCACATGGTAGCCAAACATCCATGTTATGGATACCACGAATGAACAATGGCTACACCTAACGATGCCTGCTATGTGAACCCTTCAATTAGAAAGGCCCTGTTCATATTCTAAAAATGACCTTCAGGGTTGTGGATACAACAAACGATGGCTATAACAAACGATGTCTATTTCTAACAATGCCTTTTAAAGGGATCCGGTAACTTTGTCTCAGATTCTGAAACGAAATTCTGGATTTAGCTCATGATGCAATGATAATTATAAACCTTTAGGTCAGTCAGGAACCCCATGACTTTAACAAGCCGATCGCCTGTCTGCTTATCAAGATATTTATGATTGGAATTACAAATTTTGAAAACCGTTCGCCTGACGGTTTTCATAACACTACAGTCTATTGGGGAAAACGAGTATGGTAAAACCGGTCACTCAAGGATTTTTACTTTTTTGAGGCACTTCTTGATCATTTTGAAGCGCATTTTTTTTAGGGCTTCAATATTACACCATATCACAGACACTGGTAACATGTAGGACCGTGTATCTCAGATTTAACATTGTTAAACGATCCCTTTAAATTAACCCTTCAGTTACGCCCTGTTCGTAGTCTAACATGAACAGAGCAGGGATATATATATATGGAACGTCTCTGCACAGAGGATAGACTGAAATATGTAATTATGCATCCTAAATTAACTTTTCAATTAGGCCCTCTTCACATTGTAAATGACCTTTTGTGTTTTGGTTACAATAAAATCTATAACTAACGATGCCTGTTATTAAAATGAACACTTAAATTACATATAGGTAGACCCTCTTCACATTCTTAAAGTTCCTTCAGTGATGCTGTGGATACCATGCATAGATAATACACTAAAAAATGATGCTTCTCTACTGAAATCTACAATTATCCAACTGCCTTATTAGACCATGTTTACGTTCTAAAGAACATTTTGGGTTGTGGATACAACAAGCTATACATTTGCACATTGTAACTAACGATGCCTGTTAAATGAACCCTTCAATTAGGTAGGCCCTCTTCACATTCTACAATTACTTCTGGATATTGACAATACTGCTAGCAATGACTACACCCAACAATGCCTGTTATGTGAACCCGTCAATTAGGCGGACTCTTTTCACATAAAACACTACCTCTAATTAGGTATTATCCTAAAAGCTCCAGCCAGGATTAACATTCATGTTGTGGGTATAACTCAGATGGCTGTACATACATATGGCCGCTATATGAACCCTTCAATAATTAAGCCATGTGCACATTCTAACAACACCTCCAATTAATCAAACCTTGTTTACATTTACAGAGCATTTGGGGAATTTTGGGATACTATGAAAAAGGACAACTATAAAAGTAGAAATATTCGCGGTACATTAATTTTTGCGGATTTTGCACTAAGATCGGCAAGCGCAAATTTTAGAACTTGCTAAAATATATATGCATGACTTCTTATGCATGTTTTGAGCGGTCTGAATTTAAAAACCAGTTAATACGTTTTGGGGTTGCTCAGGGCGAAAATGTAATCACGCGTTTACAGGAATTACGGCTGCTATCGACTCAAGCTTCCTTGCTTATGATAGTTGGCCTCTGCATTTATCTTGATTATTTTTACTTACCTCCATACTTTCAAGCTTTCAATTATGCATTTTTAAAAAAAATTATTTTGTGTGTATTAAGTTGTCACTCTTTATGTAAATCAATTATATTATATACTATTATTGTTATTTGAATGTTTTATATTTGATTTATCGATAAATGCAGAAACATCTGCTAAAAAAAAAAAAATCAGGACATCTTTGTGTTCGCATTCTATCGTCACCTTATTTTCTTTGTTGTGGATATCACTAATGTTGGTTGTTCCACACGATGCCTGCTAAATAGACTGTTTGCATTCTAACATCACCTCTTTGAATTAAGCATAAGGTCAGGTCGTACATGTACGAGGCGTTGATTCAATTATACCAATCGAGGACCTCCCATAATTACAACCATGCACATCCAATTTCTATAATGCTAATCTCCTGGTACAGACACTGCTTCTCGACAGAAGGGAGCATAGGCCTATGATTTTGATTGTCCCCTCCACCTCCCCCCCCCCCCCCCCCTCAAAAAAAAAATCCATGTTCCTGCAAATCTTTGAAACTACACAAACCAATAAGTACATATTGAATAAAAAGACAAACCGCTATACTGTTTTGCCAGAGGAGATACAGATTTTCTTTTTAATTAAGGAAATTAATTAATTGGAGCATTGGTTTCACATTTTTATGTGAAAACATCTGCTTTTACAATGGAAGTTCTCTGAAATCTAGGGTGCATTTCATGTTAATATGGTTATACTGAACAATGAGTACATAATGATGAGAGATAAATAATCTCTTCCCTTTGTAGGTCCTGTTCATACTTAACTATTACTTCAGGGCCCCATTTCAACAAAACTTGCCATCAGTGAGAAATGACAGTTTTTTTTTATAAGCTAGTGAAATCCTTGCTTCTGATTGGTTATCAGCAGATTTATCACTGATTTTTGTAATTTGTCATTGAAAAAAGGCTTGTGAAACAGGGCACTGTCTTAATAAAAGAGAGCTCTGGAGAGAAAAAGAATATTTAAAATATTTTATTTGCATTTCAAGGATTTTTTTGTTCTTTTTTTTCTGCATTCCCTCCTCTAATAAGCGTGTGAGAAAAAAAAGACAGTATTTAAAAAGTAAGGACTGAAAATGAAATATACACTAAGTACTATTCTAATGTGAAATGGGCCTGAATAAATAGCCTGTTTCCCAATTTCCACCTCCACCCAATTCAATCTCTTCCTCTATTGCTTCCTCTGTCTGTAATCACGGATGGCAGACTCAGTCAGGGACAACCATTTACATGATCCGGATAACAGGTCTAACCCAAAATGAAAACAATTGGTAGTTATATCTCCACACAATGGATGGGTATCTTCCTAATAATGTAAAGCAATAAGGAGTGAAGCAGTAAAAATGACAAAGGAAGGAAATGTTTTGTGTAATATTAAAGTGTATCAATCACCTTAAAGGCATCCTTTAACAATGTTAAATCTGAGATGCACGGCCATACATGCTATTAGTGTCTGTGATATGGTGTAATATTGAAGCCCTAAAAAAATTGCGCTTCAAAATAATCATGAAGTGCCTCAAAAAAGTAAAAATCTTTGAGTGAGGGGTTTTACCATACTCATTTTTCCCAATAGACTGTAGTGTTATAAAAACGAATTCTGAAATTTCTAATTCCAATCATAGATATCTTGATAATCAGAAAGGCAATTGGCTTGTAAAAGTCATGGGATTCCTGACTGACCTAAACGTTTATAATTATGATTGCAGCTTGAGCTAAATCCAGGATTTTGTTTAAAATCTGACGCAAAGATACCCAATCCCTTTAAATATAATATTTCGAGTACAGCTAGGATGTATCAAATCAACCTTTAAAAAACTTCATAAAAGATCACTCATATTATGAGAGATGATATGAGAGATGATATGACAGCCATATGATGAGGCTCAGGTGGCGGAAGGAAATGACTTCGGACTTGATCTAATCAAAAACTGCCCATTGCCATTTGCTCCAAGGGGTAGTTTAGTATGAGTAAGAGTACCAACCATCCCTCCACCATGTTATGAACCAGAGCAAAATAACAGTGATTTCCTATTGAAGTCTATTCATTCGGATGGTCATATCTCAGCAAATACTTAACATATTCAATTGGTTTTCAACATTTGCACATTATTTGTGATGCTCTATCAGCTTAGGTACTCTATACCATACGCCATCTTGCGACAATATATGTCCAATCTTTATCAGCTGCTTGTGCATATAAGGCAAAAGGAAGGCCGTCCAGGCAGTGGACTAAGGGATTGGATGTATCAATTCCCTTTAATATGGCCTTTGTAAGGAAAGTGGAAATAAGTCCATCTGCAAGCTAAGCTCCATTTTCTTCCAATTATTACTCCTTTTGACAAAGAAGGAGTGGATAGTCTCTTTATTACCAAAAGTGATGATATTCAAAGAATAACTTACATGAAGATCTCCGGAGATGTTTGCTCCTGCTAAGATACCGGTGGCTGCTGGGAAGAAGATGGAGAAGACGGAGAAGAAGGTCTCTCCATTCTGAAAGCCGGGCTTCAGATTTTGTACGAAGACATCCTCTGTGCAGGGTAAATGGGGAAGAGAGATAGAATGTTTTACATTTTCTCTAATGCATATCCATAGGCAGTATTGTGATAATTATGTTTTAATCCAAGCATAAAACTCATTTTTAATGTCCAGTGCTTCATCATCAACCTCATTTTCATCACCATCACGATGGTTAAGTGGTAATAATGTGATATAGTGCTTCATCCACTTGACTTTCGTTTGAGAGGTGGAGGGTTTGAAACCTACCATGACATCAATATCAATTGGCAAGACAGGGAGGAGGAAGCAGAGGAGGGGGAGGAGGAGGAGGAGGAGGAAGAGGAGGGGAGAGGAGGAGAAGGAGAAGGAGGGGGAGGAGGGGGAGGGAAAGGAGGAGGAGGGGGAGGGAAAGGAGGGGGAGGTGGAGGAAGAAGAGGGGAGAGGAGGAGAAGGAGGGGGAAGAGGGGGAGGAGGGGGAGGGAGAGGAGAAGGAGGAGAAGGAAGTAGAGGAGGGGGAAGAGAAGGAGAAGGAAGAGGAGGAGGAGGAGGAGGAGGAGGAGGAGGAGGAGGAGGAGGAGGAGGAGGAGGAGGAGGAGGGGGAGAGGGGGAGGAGGGGGAGGGAGAGGAGAAGGAAGAGGAGGAGGAGGAGGAGGAAGAGGAGGAGGAGGAAGAAGAGGAGGTGGAGAAGGAGGTGGAGGAAAAGAGTATAAGAATGCTTACTTCTGTATCCAGTGAATCCTTTTGCAGCTTTAGCCTCGGTTACAGGAAGGAAACTCCCAACAATCATGTTAAGAATAGCTATACTGAGCACAACCAGAAGGACCAGCTGAATCTGTAGTTCAAAACATTAAAACAAGTGGTAAGACACAACATTAATCAGACACATATGACAAAATTAATCTCAAATCATAGAAGCCCAAATAACATACTCAAATTAAAAATGCAGGGCTCAAAGCAAAACAATTTACAATGTGATTTGCTGAATGGGATAGTTAAAGAAAAGTTAAATTCTAAATATTCAAATTGGCAACACATAGTCAAATTCAAAATCATGGGTAGTCTCCCATGCCATGCCTTTGGAGGTGATAGCTTGGATGATATCTCTTTGCATAAATTAATTATCATTGGGAGCAACATCGCCAATTTGAATAGAAAATCCTGTACCATACACCGATCTGTGGTGAGTGAATGAATTTGAACTGTACCTTAGCTGCCAATGCCATACCTATTAAGACGATAGCTTGGAGCAAGGTATCCATGTGTATTTGATATTGTCAATTTAAAGAGTAAAAGTTGTATTATACAGTGAATCTATCAAAAGATGATGATGGCTAGAATATGGCATCTATGCTTCACTGCTAAGATTCTTTTCACTTGACTCAACATTGCCAATTTGAAGAGTAAAAGCTGTATCATATGATGAGTGAGTGAATGTGTACTGTACTGATCGCTGGGAGGATGGTATCTATGTGTATGTGTATTTGATATTGCCAATTTGATGAGTAAAAGCTGTATCATATGGTGAGTAAGTGATTGAAAGTGTACTGTACCTTAGCTTCCCATGCCATGCCTATAAAGATGATGGCCAGGAGGACGACGATGGTGATCATACCAATGATCCTGACATCGTTGACCAGGTCGACCATCTGGGCATCGTACTCCTGAAAAGAATCATCAGAGAAAAAGGGAGTGTGAGAAAAGGAGTGAAGGAATATAGGGAAGAAATTGTAATACATTTGCATTCTGCAAATAAAAAGCAATGTATTAGTCCTTTCTCATATCAAGATTACCTTTAGATGCTCTTCTTTTATTGTACATTTGGGCTTATGTGAAAAGGGTAAGAAGTGAGATATAGGGAGCAAACGAATTCCTAGATAAAATATGACAAGAATATGGCAACTTGTTTAAGATTCCCCTGCCAGGGGTGATAGTGAGCACTGAAAAAAAGGCATCTAACAACCCCCCCCCTCCCCTTTTAAGTAAGAAAATTGGGGGAAATCAGGATTTTTAATTTTTTTTTAAATCAGGAAACCAATTTAAATCAGGTAATTATCAGGCCTGCCTGCAGATGTTGTGTCTCTTTACACTACAATAAAACTATTGTGCGATTGCAATAGTTACCAATAAACCACTAGTTTCATAGCATTTTTTCAAATACATTCAATGGGTTAAACAATTACCCTAACAACAACAAATCAAAGTAATGAGAGCATGATTTTTTCCTTTCAAATCAGATTCCTTGGAAAGAATATCATGCTGTCTTTGCTTTGTCGTCTTCATTAATCCAACTTTGACAGAAAAGGGAAGCGAGAAAATCCAGCAGGAAATATTTCGGATAAAGCTCGTTCATCCTGCATTGTTGATACACATCAATCAGTATCTATAACGTGGATTTACAATTTAGTATTAAAATAATGAACTCTTAAGAAAGGGATCTCAATCCTCTTTTTATCTATAGATCTCTGAACACTAAGCTTGTCTTGTATTATGGAAGGAGTTTAGTAGCATTGACTTATTATTAGTATGCAGAGCTCTGTAAGCCGATGAAAACAAGATTGTTGGGTATTGTAGTCTGTTTAAAACATTACTAAAATATAATACATATATTGTAAAACGTGTGATACAATGTGAGTTCAAATCTTTATAAGTCCTCTGCGACGAAATGAGAACAGGATTTTCACAAATATGTATTGTCCAACTGTATCATAACGGCTGCATTGGATCTTGCAATCTGCATTGTCATATGAAATCAAACTGGCTGATGAGGCAACAGCATTCTTATCTTATTGTACAACATACTATAAGTAACAGATTATGATGGTGTCTACACAGATCTCATCAAATCATTGGGGGATGTCATGAAACTTCAACAATAATTTAGTAAAATAAGGAATTAGTTGACGCTGCTGTGCATTTTCTATGAAAGCCGGAAAAAACCTTGTCTAATATCATATGTGCTAACATGCGTAGTGTATTTGGGGTAGGGTCAATTCAACAGTCATATGCATTTTCATCCAAGTAATAATGACAACTGTACTTTTTATCCCAAAAATATTTTGAAAGGTTGATTACATTAATATTTATATTTAAAAAAAAAAGTTGTTTGCACATTCCTGTATGTACTACACTGTAAGCATTATACATGTACATATCCATGACTTCCATGTACACCCCCAACTAGAAATGATATATCATGAATTCACGATTATTGTCAAAAAAGTTTTGCATATATTGGATAACGATCTCTAAATGGGAGCTAAGTAATTACGCAAAGCTCTTTATAACACCCTGCATGAACTCTTTTGAGCGATGATCGGAGCTCGATCAAATAAACCCAGCTTACTGAATTCCAAAGACAAGCCCAAGAGTCTGTAAAGCTGGGTGTAATCTAAGCCTCGAATCTCATTTTCTGCAGATGACAGTGCAATTCTTCATTTTAGAATATTGCCATGTTGTTTTCTTTGTTAAACCCTTCGTTTGAACTCTGAAATTCGATCAGCGAGGAATTAAGATCTGTCACATCCAGCCCACTCGTCCATCAATGTCTACGGCTGATGGCACTTCCTGTCTTTCCCAGCGTGCAAAAAGACGTGGGATAGCCAAAGTCTCAGGTTTACCATTAACCCATTGGTTCTCAAGCTCAAACGGTTGGGATTATTCTGATTCCTACAAGCGGTGATTACTTATTAACATGTTTCCTGTGTGATAATTGAGTATTCAATGTGAAATTGGGTGTTAACCGGCGATAACTACATGCATTGGTACTGGGTCGACACATCATAAACATTACAGTGAAATGTATGTTGTCAGGTCACAATTCGGATTCTAAATTAGATTTACAAAGCAAAGGTCAAAAATGATTTTCAAAACACTGAGTCCATTTAATAGTGGATTATAACTCACTTCAAGTATACAGTTTATAATTTGCTATTAATTTCTATGGTACTGGCCGAATCATAATCTTCACGAAAATACACTCAAAATTTTTTACAGACAAGTCAATTTCAATCAAGTAGACTATACAAAAGTATTTTCTTTCTGAGATGCTAAAGTGTACTGAAAAGTTACTGATTGTAAACAAATATTTTTTGCTGAAAACTTCTGATTAGACATCTGCTGTAATCAGACATAAATCTGTATAAGATGCAATGACTCACTTTTGGTTATAGTGCAGGTTAACAGAAAAATAAAGTAACTGTACTGTGATACATGTACACAGAAACATTTCAGTTAACAAGAGCAGAGCAATCACGTTTCTCTATGGTTTCCATATCTCCATTTCCCAGCTCCAAAGGTGGGTTAATGCCCGTCCAGGTATCGACAGGGTCTTTGTATTTCAATACCAAAAAATTAATGCCAACTTCAGACATGAAGCAGTACAACTTCTCTCATTTTGGTCTCTGTATTAAACCAAACTTGCAAATTGAGGATGCAAGCCACAAATGCTGATGTAGTGCATGCGATATCAGCTTAGAATTGATTGGTTATCTTGTTATTGGTGGAACATGAAGAATTAATCTGAATATCTTTCACAGGACTACCCCCTTTAAACAGCCCATGGTGATGACTGTATACAGTGACTTAGTGCATCAATCTTCACCATGGCCGCATCTACAAACACAGGTTCCTGCTTTGTACCTTATCATGCACGTGCCTACCCCTTTCTCTGTCTCCTCGCTCCCTACCACCAGTTCCACAAAGCCCACATGAAGTGTCATTCACACGTCATATTTCACATGTAAATGAATGGCAGAGGTGACACGAATGGCTTTATAGTACAAGCCATGCCCTGAAGCATACTTAATACTTATTTGTGTGTTAGAAAAGACAGCAATGTGAATGGCACTATGCTTGTGACATTTAATTTTGTTGCGGTGGTTGAATTTTTGTCTTCATTTTCTTAAAAGGCGGTTTCCCACACCAAGAGAAAACAAGGTTTTAAATGGCATAATGATGTACACTGTATTTGATTTGTTTCAGTTCAATATCCTTCGTACCATTTATGTACCGTATATGAAGCAACAACAAAACAAACAAACAAAAACGCTCCATCAAATTCAGCCTAGATACAAATTCATTTATGCATAAAGGGAATAAACGATCAACGGATGTTGTGCATACTAGCTCATGCAAAAGTACAAAATTAATTTTTTTTAAGCATTTGCTCCTAAATGGTATTCATCTACATATACAATTGAAACATGCTTTGTTGATGAAGATCCCATTTTTCACCAAAGGAGCGCATCTGATTGTTTCCTTTTTTACTCACTTTATCTAACTGCAATAATGATCCCACTAAAGACTGCATTCATCTCTAATTAATTAATTATATCCATTCATTAGTACTGTATTCGGCATACTAAAACTCATTAACTGATTATCAGGAGAGTTTTCTCACTCATGAAGCAATTATAATATGAAGCTCTAAGCCAAAGTTTGTTTAATTTGATATATTATATAATAATTGTCTATTATATTGTTGTTTCCATGGATACTCAGATTCGGTTTGGACGGGGGTGTGTCGCTCAAGCTTCAAAACCCATTCTCCTTTTTAAGGGTCCTTTTGGGGGATTATTCTCGAAATAAAGGTCCATTTTCCAGAAATATTTGAGAAAAAAAAAACGGACCCATGTTTAGTGATATCTTTGTCAATGTTCATTGATTCCGACTGTCTATAAGTTTCAGCTGAATATAGTCAATTTGTTACAATTAACTGCTGATTCCAATACCTCACAATACTTATTCTTATGTGTTTCATAATCAACTGCCCTAATAACTTCTAGACAGGTTTTTATAACAATAGGCTATTTTCATAATGTAACAAAATATGTCTTTGTGATGTGCCTTGAATACAAATTATTACATTCACCAGTTACAAATGATTTCATCTTGATAATCAGAATGCAAATTACATTCAGTGTTTGTTGCTAGGTAGGACAAACATTATGGCTTGCCCTACCTAACAACACATAATTAATGAAGTTTGCATTCTGACGTTTGAAATACAATTATTCTCAACAGGTGAATGAAACAATTTGTATTATACAACTCACTCCCAGATCCTAATCAAATGATTGGTCATGCGCGGTCATGTGTGATTCATTTACTGAGCCTATTGCACTCGTTTTCATGAAAAGGAGTGCAATATTTTCCAGTACTATTGAACTCGTTTTCAGAGCGCAGTAGTGCGCGTAGAGGTTAGAGCGCTTAATATTGCGTGAGCATGAGCCTATTCTTGCGCAGCACTATGCGTAAATGGGTATAAAGGTAATTAGTGCGCTTGCTATATATCTATAGCTATGTGTGCGCACTAAATTAAGCCTTATAAAACTTGAGATTTATTTGTCAGCTATCTGTCACGAAACAATCTTGAATAAATTCATTTTACATCGATTAACAAGGATCTAGGAGTTTCGTTGTATAAAACAAATGATGCATGTTTTCATTCGTTCATTATACGATCTATCCGCCCTCGTTCAAGCTGTGTGTTTCTATCGCACTCAGCCAAACGGCTTCGTGCGATAGATACACACAGCCTCAACTCGAGTGTGGATAGATCGTATAATAAACTCATGCGCATGCATCATTTGTATACTGATACACTATTGCACTTCACAATGACGTATGCGTCAAATTTGTTTCCATTACAAAAATGGCCTATTAAAATGCATTTGGATGACAAACTCAATTTCATCTTGAAAGTGCATCTTTAACTGAGTGAAATGATCATTCAGTTGAGATTGATACTTGATGGAATACCAAACTAACCTTTAGCAGGAGAGCGACCGTCTCCGAGAAACCAACGACGTACATAGCAACCGCGATGGTGTTAGCAACGGAGAAGATCAGCCCGATGGAACCTCCAAACTCCGGACCCAAGCTACGGGATATCATGTAATAGGCCCCACCTAGCAACAAACAGGAATATAAACGGTGAAATCATCTTGGATTGCCTTTAAAAAAGGAAGAGTCAATTAATCAATCGAAGCATGGAATGTTTTATGGAAGATATATTATACATGTACAAGTAATAATTGTTTAATAGCTACATGTATGAAAATGAAAGTCATCTTTATGCAAATAAGTTGTAATGATGAGCATAAACAGCAGAGATTTAGCAAATTACGTTCTTGTGATTTATTTATTATCATTTCTTTCACTCCAAGGAAGAAAATATAAAATCCACAAAAACAAAAATAAACATTTTATTTAAATAAACTTGTTTTTCAGAATTTGTACTTGAATAAGAAAATGCAGGCAATGTATGCAAAGACCTGACATGTTTTCTGAGCATTCTTGTTTGCAAGCATTAGGATCTTTCATTTATTCTTCAGAAGATACAACTGTACATGTACGACAGAGTATCCCTTTCACATCCATTTGTATATGTAGATTTAATAAACAAAAAGTAAGCCTAATAATCAGGTAATTTGCAATTACTAGACAGTAACATATTTTGTTAATATTTCACATAATACAATGTGTGTATGAGAGATTGAGAGTACAGTGTATACATGTTGTAGCATTATAAAAAGCACTAGGAGGACCCGTGGAAAATCCACGGGATTCTAGGGGAGGGCCGGGGGTGGGGGGTTAAATAGATAGAGGCCTATGTGCTATCGAAAATAAAATTAGATTATTTTTATGTAGACAATTTTAATTAATATATCTGTTTGACCATGAATGGCGCACCGTAACAAAAACTATGTCAGGTAGGATCTCGATAAGTACGATTTATTTGCATTATTATTGTTGTGATTTCAATGTAGTTTTCATGAAAAAAGTAAAAAAAGCAGAAGGTTGGATTATGATTTTGTTGGCATTGTTCACAAAATTTGTATAATAATTTTTAAAGTAAAGATTTTACGGTTTGTGCCAATATGTAGCAGCCAGCTGCATGCAGTGCACAAATTGGCTCGACTGTGCGTGTGACTGTGAGCGTAGAATCCAGTGAACAACTTTTTTTTTTTTTTCGGGAGCTCGATCTATATCAAATTTTTGGGAAATTTTCGGGGGTTACTTTTTCAACTTTCGGGGGCTCTTTTTTCTTGGGCTAATTTTTCATTAATTCATTTAAGGATAGTTTGTTTAGTTTGGTAGCGTAGTGTTACGTAAAAAAGGCGTACTTTCTGCCTCAAGTTTCTACGCCGAAAGTACGCGAATTGTTTAAAACATTAATTTGTTTGCGTCCATCTTGCGTACCCCTTTGCGTCCCTCAGGGTATAGTAACGTAGGCCAGCGTACTCTCAGGGTAGTTGGTACGCAACTCTACTATGGAACCCACGCCAATTAGTGATCGACCTGCCAGTGTCACAAATAAGTTATTAAAAATATGCTCATCTGACCGTAATCGAACCCCCGAAGGCTCGGGGGTTTTAGGCATTTAGTAAACGCCTAAAACCCCCGAGCCTTCGGGGGTTCGGTTCAGCCCTTTGAACCCGTGGACATCACGCCTGCACTCAACTCGCTTTGAGCTACCTGACCCCCCCCCCCCCCCCCCCATACTTTGAAAAACGTTTTAAGGCATTGATTTTATGCAAGAACTGTTTCATAGTAAAAGTATTATCATGTTTTTAAACGACCATGACGACCGTCCGATTTTCTTGTGAAAACGTTACTTTGAAAAATGAATATCGAAATTCAGCATACAACTATACATGGACAGAATAATCACAATCTAAACTCAGGTTTCATACCTCTATAGTCACGAAACTATATTGAAATAGGGGCAATAAGAGCAATTTCAAAATGTTGTCGAGTCTACTCTAGCTCAGCTCAGCTCACACACAGTCACAGTTCCGACAGTGCTCGACAGCAGTGGCGCACTGCACTGCCCGTGCCTCACGGCAGCTAGCTTGCAACTGAACTGTCAGTTACGATGAATTTCTTGTGAAAACTTTACTTTGAAGAATGATTATCAAAATTCAGTAAACATGGACAGGATAATCACAAAGTAAGTCCTGCTTTCATACCTCTAATTCACGTAAACTATATACAAATCACGGCAATCATCATAGAATCAGAGTCGAACCGACTGAGCTGTGCGTGTGACGGTGAGCGTAGAATCATCGCATACATTATACACGTACGTTCGATCGTACACGCAGCAGGTCCGGCTGGCCTACAAAGCATATCCTATAGAAAGACGCATAACACGGATAAGCCCAACCCGTGAGAGCGTGCATTTCTTACATCCCCTCACCCGTGTGAGTCATCTGTTGATGTGTATTTCTCTTACATGCTACAAAGCATATCCTATAGAAAGACGCATAACACGGGTAAGCCCAACCCGTGAGAGCGTGCATTTCCTACATCCCCTTACCCGGGTGAGTCATCTGTTAATGTGTATTTCTCTTACATGCTACAAAGCGTATCCTATATGAAGAGACCTAACTCGGGGTACGCGGCACACCCGTTACAATAAGATTTGCTACACCCGTTGACGCGAGTGGATTCTCGTCCAATGTGTGTCTCTTCGTCTCTCTTTGATAATTAGACAGAGGGCGGGAGCACGCCTTGCCGACTCGCTCTCGCGGGTTCGTCGCCTCCTTGCAATCCACCACGCTCGCCGATCTCTCGTCCGCCCGTCCTCCCCGGCACCCCGAAACCGCGTTTAACGGCATGGACGTCGATCGCGGGGTCGACGTGGCACGCGGGTTACGGGAGACAGGCCTCGTGGAATTGTGCCGCCGTCCCCGCGCCACGGCGGAGGCGGGCGCGGTCGGGGAAAGACATTTTTGATAAACCGTTTTGTCCCGTTTTGGACCCCCCGCGGCGATTTTGCGTATTAATAGTATAGATGCCAGTAAGAAGAGAGAGGGAAAGAAGGCGAGGAAGAGAGAGAGAGAGAGAGATAGAGGGGGAGAGAGAGAGAGAGACAGACAGACAGAGAGAGATACAGACAGAGAGAGACAGACAGAGAGAGACAGAGAGAGAGAGAGAGAGACAGAGAGACAGAGGCAGAAAGAGAGAGAGAGAGAGACAGACAGAGAGAGAGACAGAGAGATAGAGAGACAGAGAAAGAGGGGGAGAGGTACACCATTTTATATGTGACTCGCAAAGCCGGTCCTTTTATGCATGCACTTTGAAGTGATCTATAAATAAAGGGATTGCATTTAAAATCCAAACAGTGGGGCCACATACTATAACCTTCACATTTTCTTCTGACACTGCTGACATTTCCAGCCTGTCTTTTATTCATTAATCACTTTATTCATGTTTTCAAGACCAAGCACCGACTCTTTGATTCCTCAAAGGTGCATTTACCAAAAACAGGTTGTGAGTCAGCACTCGGGCCTTATTAGTCTTGTTATTTACAAGGCCATATGCAGACAAGCTGATTCTGCTCATACTATAGTCTTCAATGATGCACTTCGAAACAGATTTTTAATTGAAATCTAATGGGCAAAGATCTGGCAAAAGTTAAAGGGAAGAATAAAATGAAAACAACAAAACAAAGAAACAAAGACACAGGCAGACAAAGAAAGAAAGAAAGAAAGAAAGAGAGAAAGTGAGAACAAAGAAAGAGAGACAGACAGAATAAAATAACACTAAAACAATAACACTGAGCCCAAATTTATGTAAACAAATGAGGAATAATTTTGATAACCAGAAAATTAAAGGTATTACAAAGTTTTGGTAAATTTTGAAAATTGGCTGGATAGTGATTCTTTACAATTTTGATATATTTGGATGCCCCTATGGATGTATTATAAGCACTTAAAAATGTTAGCCCCTAAAACTCTTCTGCTTTCGAGAAAAATTGAATATTAATATTTACCGGTGCTCCCGGTAAATTTTGATAATTTTGAAATAGCGCCTACGGCCAGACGATGGTAGCTGCGACTATAAAAATCTCAGAATATGCAGATCTGATATAATATTCCAAACGGTAATAGCAAATCGGTCGATTTTAGTCGAATAACATTGTTTTATAGATAAATTAATATCTTGACCTTGAGAGGGCGCTATACAAAATAAAGAGTTTATTATTTACAATGTCATCACTTTAGACTCGATTTCAACCGCGACAACGATCATTGAATATTGTAGGATTGCATATGCTTCCAATATGTTCATTTGAACCAAATTCATTACCCCATACCAAAACTTTGTATTAACTTTAAGGCTACACACTGACATTTTCTATTATTGTTTATTCAAAGGTGAGAAGCACTTTTTTCCTCATCAATTAAAACAGTTTTAAATTAACAAAATGGTACCAAAAACATGAACACAAGTAACAATCAAATTAAATACTGGGCATGAAATTTCATCAATGAAAATAGCCATCTTGTTTAAATTGCATTGAAAGGAAAATTGGATCTTTTTAAGTGAAAAAATAATTAAAATTAGGAGAAAAATATTGATAATAAGAATACTTGTTTGTTCAGAATATGTCAAAGGGAAAAGATGATCCTTAAAAGTGCATAAATTATTTGATTAAGAGGAAAGAATCAACAAAATTTCGAATTTGGCAAATTGATGACAATTGACATCAGTGTGGATGATTGTATTCCCCAGAATATAAAGTGACATTATCTATTAAACTGCAATGATTATCCTAATAAAGACTGCATTCATCTCTCATTAATTCATTATCCATTCATTAGTACTGTATTCAGCATACTAAAACAGATTATCATGGAGAGTATTATCTCTCATAAAACAATTATAATATGAAGCTCTAAGCCAAAGCTCATTTAATTTGAAATATCATATAATCATTCTATATGACAGTATATGTATGAGAACAATCAATTTTCATGATGTTGGTTTTGAGGTTTCATCAAACTCTTTTCGAACCCTTTTTTATCAACCATTCAACATTTTGTGGTTTGTGGTTCAATAACTCTATATTCTCAGCCCTAAAAAATATGCCACACCATGCAAAAGTAGAAAGGGCAACAATTTCTGCACACACAGGATCCATTTTTGTTTCATCACTTTATATGGCAGATGACGCTAGTATTTTCAAAAAGGAAAATAAACTATTCAGTCCTTAAATTGGCAACACGTTGAGAGATCCAAAGTAATTGCTTTTTTTTAAATCAAAATTTGCATTTTTTCAACTTTTCAACAATGTCATTCTCGCCTAAGTATATGATTTTCAAAGATATATATTATTTGAACAATGTAGCAATAAAAGGAAAATATAATTGTTGCCAAAATTGAAGAATCAATTTAGCCCTAAACATCAATTTTATTTACATAAAACTATGATAATGATACACTTTTCCCCATATATAACATATATAAAAGCAATTATTTTTACAATGAAATACATGTATATAGTACATGTACACACTGTTGACCAAGTAAATTAATGCTATAAAACCAGTAATATGACACTTTTCCCCACAAAAGCAATGATTTTCAAAATGAATTTTGTTCATCACGATCATAAACAGATTTTGGTATCCAGGAAACACGGATGGATGGGATAATGGATTGGAAAATTGATCGTGTCAATCTGGTGAAGGATGACTAGCCACAGGCAAGCCATAATTCTGGATGACTTTGCTTCATTGTGATTGCGAGTTGCCATGGTAACTTACATGTATGAAATCCTATTTTAAAGGTAATGCGTAATAATGGGGTGAAAAACCATTTCCTTGATTAAAGGATTAAAGCCACCCTCATAATTATCAATAAAAGCAGAAAGTAATAGAAACAAATTAGTCAAAGTTTGAGCCATATCCGATTAAAACACATTGTTCCAACTTCCAGTGACTTGGTGCTAGTTGAGTTAGATTTCAAACTGTACATGGGTTTCAAAAGTAAAATTTCAATATATTAACTGATTTTAATGGGTTCACACATGTGCTATGGCAATGAATGCCAAAAGTAATTTGCAATCATTAAAGGGGGTGTAGCATGACAAGACTATGTGTCTTTCCGGTGGCCTGATTCGGGGCCAATGGGGTATAATATGAATATGGACGATATGACCGCAGTATTCATGTGCGTGCAATATACGCAAAACCAAAGCGTGAGGAGAACTTTGTTCTGTTTCACGAACGCTAGCAGCCTAGCACGCTGACCATTAATCAAGTTTTTTCATTTACGTGCAGTTGTCCGAAAGAAGTCGTAGATAGCGTTAAACAGTATTTGCCATGCTACACCCCCTTTAACATGTATACATTATATGAACAAATCAAGAGAAGAGAATGGTGTAAAACCACACTTTACCTCCTTTGACCTCCCCGTTGGTACAGATGGCGGACATGGAGAGAGTGGTGAGAGTGGTGACAACTGCAGACATCAAGACAATCACACTTGCATACACTGGAAAGAAAGGACAAGAAATGAACAGTAATTACGACATTAAAGTGATGATAATATCAATGATGATCCTGATATTGATAATACAGGTTGTACATGTGGTAATAATAAAATTGTAAACTGATAAAAATAATGTTCGAAATATGAAAAATGGGAGCAGTATGTGTAATGTTATGAAATCTGAAATAAAGCATTATTTTTCCTCCTTGATATTTCAGCTAATCCTTTAAGCTGGCCTGTATAGACCTAAAGTGATAATAAGATCTTTGAGGAAAATTATCTACACTATAAGGTTGCCCTTTTACCCACTGCTCTACAACATGTAGTTCGGAGTAAATTGTATCTGAGCTCGTTAGAGTGTATTATTACACTTACTGTATCATCATTCAATTATAGTCTAGTGCTCCAATTCCAGGTAATGAAGCTTGGCACTCGAAAGAATTAATAATGTCTCATGCATTTAATTCAGTTAAGTTCAGAGCAGTTGACTTTACTCCATTTTCCAGAGAATGTCTTATAAAGAGTTACAAAATACAGAAACAACAATGCAACCTGTCGATGTCAACGGTCTATTTCATATACAGCCCATGTTATAATAATAATAATAATACCGGTAATAATAATATGTCTTGTTTACCCAGGGTAGCCTCATCAGTATACATACTGTTCTCCCTGAGGGCTATGCAATTATATCATGTATTAAATGTAAAGGTACCCAAGAAGATTGGATGACCACATCAAGCATACAGTTTTCTACTTGTTTCCATACATGTAGCATGTTCCTGTCTTTCCTTTTTAATAATTAAAACAATATCAGGGGAAATGGTAATTTGAATACATGTCCAGTGCGGCTGAATCTCTCCCTTTCATTATTGTTTTTGTTTAAAGTGCTGTCAATAGAGTATAAAAGAGTAAGTTCTAAAATAGGAATTTGCAACAGTTTCCACATTTTTGAGCTTTATATCATCTCAATATCATGCTTTTCATTTTTTGCTTTTTTATACAAGTTCATGCTTTTGTACATGTATTTTGAAAGGTGTTTTGTTGGGGAGACACATGTATCCATTCTTCATTATCAGTGCTTGGCAAAGACATACAGCTCCAATCTACATTTC